>JAEANM010006658.1:0-14748 GCA_017656035.1 Myanophis thanlyinensis | reverse complement strand
TATAACAGATCATTGGTTTTATAACACAGTCACTGTTTTTGCATTCTGATGAGATTATTAGATGCAGCCCTGAATACAACTTATCCGAATACTGTTAGTTTTTTTTTTAAAAAAAAGTTTACTAAATGGTATTTTGTCAACTGTATCTGGAAATCACCATAGTTCCTTTATTATCCCTTTCTTGTGAGGGTATTTTTGAAAGCTGATGAGTTCTACCAATATGAAGTTATGAAATCATTGTTCTGATCTGTATTTAGGTTGCTCCTAATATGTTTTTTAAAATATACACAAGATAACAAGTGGAATATGTCATCCAATGCAGGAATTTAATTTGACTAAAAGGAATAAAAATAAATGTTAGCAAATGTTTATTTCAGCTATATGAAACTAGTGAAATGCACAGATCAGAAAAATAGATAGAATGACGTCTAGAATGACACATTCATGGATGCAGATGTAAAATAATTCCAATGATTTAATTTAAAATTAAATATATCACAGTGTGTCACCCACGCAAGTTTTACTCAGATTCATAAGCCTATTGCTCTCTTTATTTGTTATATTTTCTCCAGCAAGCTCAGATTCTGATTAAAATTGTCAACTAATTTTCTCATTACATCAAACTGGGAAGAAAACCCACTGCAAAATGTGGCTTTCCCTTATCATTTCCTTATAAATATTTATGTGAATAAATGTTCTTTACAAAATGCAAGCTTGTCAAACATGAAATCAAACCTAATTCCTCAGAAGTGAAAAATGCCATATGTTTTTTCATAAAGATGCTATATGCTCGTGCTGGGGATAGGGATACTCTGCTGATATTTGAAGATGATCTACATTTTGTTTTTCTAAGCTTACATGGTGAATCTCCTTTAGCTAAAGAATAAGCAGCAAATGGTCCTATCATTATTGTTGGACAGCAGTTCCGTATTAATGAGGTTGGTTGAGAATTGGAATTCAGTAGCATATAGTGTGTCTGTCACTATATTGTTACCTTTTAAAATGATTATTTAAAAATTATTTGTGGCTTTATAATCACCCAGGATTGCATAGATTGTGGAATGAATTAATGAATAAATGAAGATTTTAGATCTATGTTGGCCAGACTGTAGCTGGGGTGTGATATTAAATTGATATTAAATAAATAAATGATCTCTAAATGTCACTCAGACCTAATTTATGAGCCACAGGAAATTGCCAGAACTTTGTCTAGAATTTACATAACACAAGTAGTCCTTTATTTACAACAGTTCATTTAGTGACAATTCAAAGTTACAAGAGCTTACAAGAAAAAGTTGATTTATGACTATTCTTCACTCTTACAACTGTTGCAGCATCCCCATGGTCATGTGATCAAAATTCAGATGCAACTGGCATGTATTTATGATGGTTGCATTGTCCTGGGGTCATGTGATCATCTTTTGCAAATTTCTGACAAGGAAACTCAATGGGGAAGCCAGATTCACTTAACAACTGTGTTACTACTTTACAACTGCAATGATTCACTTAACAGCTGTGGCAAGAAAGGTTATAAAAAGGGGCAAAACTTACTTAACTGTCTCACTTAGCAACAGAAATTTTGGGTTCAATTGTGATCACAAGTCAAGGATTACCTGCATAACCCAAAAATCAACTCAATCTTAAATCTTTTCAGGTTTAGGATGAATTGCCAAATCCAGGGAGGCTCTTGCATTACTCAGTTAATCTTTTAAAATCTGAATATCACTAAAGCTTAACATTGTTGAAGGGTTGTGTGTCAACCCTGAAGCTGGCTGGCTGGTGGTCATTTTTCTGTTCTACTGAGGGTTTTCTTCAAAGCTTTAGTGCTGACACAGACTGGATGTGAGAGATAGGGGAGTGTCATGCCCGCATCGGAGTCTGAATCTGCAGGGGAAGATGAGCTAGATCAAGAGCTGACAGAGAGGGAGGCTCCCTTGGCCTTGAAGGAAACTGGGGAAGGGCAGAGTCAGTCCAGGCAAGGCTTATCTGAATTAGTAAGACCTGCAAACAAGGAGGAGCAGGGGAGACAGAGCTCAGGAGAAGACCAAGAACTACCCTCTCCTGATCCTAGAATAAGGAGAGAAGAGAGGAGGTGTGACCAACGCAGATTGAGCCAGCTATGTAGGAGGAGATTGCCCTACCACCTTTCACAGGCACATCTGGGGACTGAAATGTAAGGAGGTTCCAGTGGGAGAGGCATTCATCAGGAAGAAGCATTGAATTTGTGGAGCATTGTGTGCAATTGCCAAAGCCTGGAGTTTACTGTATTTTGTCTTGTGAGACTTGCCTGGTTTGCCTGTTTCACTGAAACTCTAGCCCTGGTTACTGTTGGGCTAACCTAGTTTATTGGACTGCTGGCCCTGGTTGCTGTGTGGCTAATCTTGCTTATGGGACTCCTTGCAGCCAGAGGCTTCTGAAGGTGCATGTGAGAGCTTTACTACAGGACTGGTAGTGACTATGGGAACATTTGGGTGAACAGTTGGAGCAATAAAGGGAAGTTGAACCTGTTCTCTTGCTGTGTTGCTGTCATGCTACGCCCATAGAGTGTGGAGCTAGCTGGGATGCTATAATCAAAACAACATTCTTTTCCCTGGGAACCAAGGTCATATGTGCAGATGGTTGTGGGGGTGGAGATGGAGACCATCCCACATTTGGGTTGTACGCTGATTGGACCATATGACTGACACCTCTGGGGAAGTGACAAAGTTTTAATTGGGGGAAAACTGGTGGAAACTTAGATCTGGTTTTCACCAGCATTGTGCCAATATGACATGCCCTAATAAAATGTTCTTTGAAGAGACTTTGTGCCTCAGATTTCTTTGGTTTGGGGTTGTGTTGGAACCTTGACATTGTGTTTTTTATTTTTTATTTTAAGACCTGGAGGAAACATTGCATAATTGTTATCAATTGTTATTGAGACTGTGTAGCAATATTGCTATAATTTGAAATGTACTGTGCAAATGTATTTTTAATAAACATCTTGGTATTATTATTGTTGCTTATAGTTATGAGCTTCTTTCAACAAATCTGCTCTTATAAGAGTGATGGAAGGTAAATCAGAATCTATGTTATAATTTTGTTCCATCTTTCCCCAACCTAGCATCTTCCAGATATATTTGGATTACAGCTCCTGGAATACCCAGATGGCATGGCCTATAAATTATGGGAAATGCAAGCACAATACATCTAAAGCACGTGAACTTGTCACACAATTCATGTAAGAATTCTCTCTTGGTAACCATACACATTTCTATAGAATTATATCATCAGTTATTTTTTCTCCATTTGGTGCCCTCCAGTTATGTAGTACTACAATTCCCATCAACTCCATCCAGTCGGAAAGTAATATTTCTGGAGTTTGCTAGACAGGCCATGACTGCACTGATTTCTGCAGCATCGTGAATGATCAAAGCTTAATAGCAAATGCTATAAACAGTAGAAAGAACAGTAAATTGGGTTAAGTGCTATGCTTTGGTTTTCTCCTATTTTTATTCTGTCCATGTTTTATTGCTAAGATTGCTTAACATGAGCATGATGTCTTGCATCAACTGCAGTGAAAATGGAAATGCTTCCACAACCATGTCAGCATAGTCTTTTTTGGCATTTCTTAAAAATGGAAATGGAGGTGAAGGTTAAAATGAGGAATGGTTCATCAGGGAGATTTGCAATAAAAATAAAATATCAAGGAAACTTTATGGTGTACTTAAAGAAAGGAAACAGTTTTGTTTTTTGTCATAATGTTTGAAATCCAAATAGCTTTCCTTTTTATCCTAAAATAATGCCTCTGTTCTTTATAAAGCAAAAAATCCTATTGAAAAAGTTGTCATTTATAGCCACTATTGCTTTTATCCTCTAAATAGTATAGATTCAGTTTGGATAATTTGGCTATTCAAAGATTACTTTAAGCAAGATTGGAAGAACCATTTGAAGGGCCACCACCGGTGGATCTCTGTACTCTAGTGGTATGTGTGGTTGGTTGGCTGGCAGACAAACTACTACCTTGGACGGTGGGGGAAGGGGGGGCAAAATTACTGGATGTCTAGATCAGCGTTTCTCAACCTTGGCGATGTTAAGATGTTTGGACTTCAACTCCCAGAATTCTCAGAAAAAATGCGGTGCCTGACAGAAATGACTGATGATATGAAGACTCCTCATAAAACGAAATGCCACCCCCTGGCAAATGGTGGTACAGATGAGACTTTTTGTACCCTTCATATTGGTAAAATTATTACAATAAATAAATATTCAAATGTTTGAAACTTATAAATATGGTCTCCACTGCCTTCACCTTATTGTAAGTGGTTTTTTTTTCCTGTTCTTTCCCCATCAATACTGAGAAACTAGGCATGGAAGAAGAAAAATCAGCATCCAGATTCCTCTCTTTCCTCCATATTAAGCATTTTCATACTCTTGAGACTCAAAGAATTGGGAACAAGGAATTAGTCCTCAGCACTAGAAGAATAATGAGCTCATTATCCTTCAACACAAAAATCCAGTCTGGATTGTCCCTTCCAGCTTTTTGCATTTTGAAGGTATTATTTCAAGGAGAGAAAACAATTAATTAACAATGTTTAAATTACTATTTTTAAAAGTGCTTTCCTTTTCTCCTGTTGTTCAAATTCACCAAATTGCCTTTTGCTCACTATTCCTTTAGAGGGCAAGTCCTTCTTTCAGGTAAAGCGCATATGAATATTGCAGAACTTTACCAATGCTTGTACATCTTCAAAGGTCTAGCTTTATGGATTCAAACTTTAAGGATGAAGTCCAGAAACAGCCAAAATATTACATGCACCTTATCAGAATAATGATTATCTAAACAAATTCCCAAACTACTTTAAAGCTGCTATAAAATATCTACATGTTGTATATTTGCTTTGCACTTGCCTTATCAAAGAGCAGGGTATGGCAATTCTGCAATACAATTATACAATGCTAACTGTTGATGTATTTAATTCCAAAGATGTTTGACATTCAAAGAGTGAGTGATGTATGGCAAAACATTTGTATGGAACATCTGGAGATGTACACCCAACTCCACACTTGATGAGGAAGTGGCATTAAGTTGAAACTTCTGATTCCAAGACCTAAATATGCATCAATCTCAGCTCTGATGTTAATTGATTCCTAATAAGAATTTTGGCAAAATGCATCATGCTGCTATAAAAAATGCTTCTGTTGTTACAACATCTAAATTGTTTTTAATCATTTGCACATATTATCCTGTGAAGATAACCATAAATCTGTTTAAATTAATATAAGTTTCTGATTGGGAAAAACACACTGCTCCAACCTACATACAGTATAGCAATTAAAAGGCTCAAAATATTTATTAGCTTGGACATAACAGAAATTGCAAATGTGCATTTGCATCTCTATAATTCTTCATAAAGTTTCTTATTGTCTTTTTTTCAACATGTCAACATTCAAAAATAGAATCTACTACTGTAAAAAAATAGAAGTTGAAATGAAAATGTCACTGAAGTGGGTAGAATTAAGAAACAGGATATTTCCATGATGCAGCCTAAATTGCTTATCTTTTGTGTTGCTCTAAGCCAGTTTCAGAAATTCTGCTCTGGATTGCAGTTCAGCTAGCTGCAGTTCAGTTCAGATCAGTCTGGACTTTGGCCACTAGGGACTTGATTGGTTGTCCCTGCTCCATATCCCATCTCTGCAGCCTTACTGTCTAGTTCCTTTATGGACAGGACAACCAGAACCTGCCTTTTCCTTTCAGGGATTGTTCTTTTTTCAATAGACCCTGTATCTTGCTTCCCCTTTTCAAAATTTCATATGTGGAAGCCAAGGGAAGGGAAGGGAAGGGAAGTTCTGTCATAAAGTAGATCCATGGTAGAGGAAGAAGGGAATATGCTTCCCCCAGTGTGGACAGAAATCAAAGACTGCACACTGGGAGATGTAAGTTCAATGGAATATGAGCTGCTAGGAGTGAGAATAGTTCACTGAATTATAGGATAATTGGATCAAATGTATTAAAAATGGTAGCTGTGATTAGGATGGAACATAATCCTAACCTAGATAATAATCATATAAGTTTATATACCATAAAATAAACTTTATTATTAGAGATTTTAATTGTCACAGTCAGGATTGGGGATACAAGTAGGGGTACAACTTCTGTCTTGGACAGACACTAATGATTTTCAACTTGTCCATGATCTAAAACTGCAGCATCTTTCAACAGTGGGATACAATGCTGATAACATCTTTGTTAGATTCAAACCTTTATTGTCAATGCAAACATGGGTACAATGAAATTGAATGAGCCTCCATTGGTGCAACCACACAAGAACACAGAATACATTTCAAGACATTAAAAAAGACCTCTAAACCCAGTAAATATGAGGCTAGGCACACATTTCCATATACATATATTTATATTGTTCCACCGATATGTACATATATATTGCTATAAAATGATTACAGCACAATGTACAAAAGTCATTGGTGATCTGATTCCGTGCACCCAGCATAGACCCATTGTGTGTATAGTAAATGCTGTAGCGAAACCCTGAGAGGTATCTTTTCATAGATATTTTAACTTTAAGAAGGCTAAATGGGTCAACTTTCAACAGCAGCTGGATAAAGATGTAGGGAATATCTCTCCACATCCAGATAAATATGCATAATTTATCCAGGGAAACAACAGTTTTGAACCGGGAAAGCACAGGTGTGAGGTGCATTCAAAATGGTCTGGGAGTAAGAAGAGGACAACATCCTCCATTATTGCCTTAAGGAAGAAGTGAACGGCCCATGCTGGGAATGGACCAAGTAGAAAATGCAGATCTGTCCTGAGTTAGAACTAGGAAAATGGTTCCTCTTTTCAACCAACACCTTACAAAGGAGTATCTTTAAATTAGATCTCATCTCCTATTTTTAATGTCACTTTTTTGAATGCGCATTTACTGTAAAACTAGAGTAGCAAACCACATACCCAAATATAAAGTCTATAAATTATATTGCGTATAATATTTTAATGCAATCTCACTCAAGACCAGCACATGTACAAAGACCAGCCAAAGAGGTTTACTCTGAATAAAAGCTACTGAGCTCAGCAAGATTTATTCCATGTGAGGGTACACAGAATGGACCTGCAGAGGGGAAAAGACCATTGCAGATAGCAGCCACTGCCCCAAACAGGTATAATTGAAAGACAAATTATCATTTTTATATATTTGTTGAGTTAACCTTTTCACTTGCTGTGTTATAGACAGTCCGTGTGGCTTGGTTGGCTTCTAATATGAAGAATTATGCATTTCCCAGTATTGTTTCTTACCATGAATCTTCATAAACATGTTGTGTCTTTTGTGTATTTTATGCATTAGTGAATATATTGCTCCATGAGAAAATTCTGGGTACAAAGAAATATTTGTTTGCCTAGAGAATATTCTTCTCATTGAATTATTCCAGTGTCAGACGGGATTAAATTGGTATGGGACTCATATAGGTATTGGGGATTAGAGCTGGCCTGAGACATTTTGAAGCCTGATTACACATAAAAGCTATCTCTGGTGCTGGACTCATTTATACAAATAAATGAGTGTAATTCTAAAGAGATTTAGGCATCACTATGCAAAAGTATGCAACTTCATACAGGAATTGTAAATGATATTTACAAACATTTGATACGTTTCTTGGGCAGCACCCTAAAAGATTACACATAATCTATAATATTTTGCGCTAAAATCCTTCATGTTTTGTTCAGAGCCTAATGTTAATGTATTTGCATATTTCAAAGCATTCTTCTTCTGTGAGTGAGAATAATTATCAGGGCCAAATCACACATGACATCCATCATTCAATCTTCAAATATCCCAGTCTAAAACAGGCAGAAGATTTCTAATTTTACCACAGAAAAAGTCTTGAATGTGACAGTCTTTATAGCATAGGAAACAGGAATTAGGAAACAGTTAAAAGGAAACAAGAAATAGGAAACAGTTAAAATAATAACTGCCAACAAAGCAATGTAACCTCTGCAACACTTCAGTTCAATGTATTCGCAAGGCTTACAAAAGGCCAACAAGACAATCTAGGGTCAATCTAATTTCCTGGATTGTGATGTTCCAAAAGGCAGGGCCATGATAGAAAAAGATGTATTCCTAGCAGATGGGACCAGGACTAGGTCTCTCTTGCCAGACCAAATGGCATAAATAGATATACATGGGAGAGGTCAATGGTGAAATTCAGCCGGATTGCACCACATTGCCCAAACCGGTAGTAGAGATTTGAAATTGACCCTGCTCACCCGCCCCTGCCCTTATCCTTCCTTATATGAGCTTTTTTTTCTTACTTACCTGAATTAGCTGTTTGGAGCATCTATGGAGTCTTCCTGATGATCCCCGCTGCCTCTGGTGCCTCTAAAAGCAGTTTAAAGTGCCCCGCTGCAGCACATTTGGCACACATGTGGATGCACCGAGCTAGTAGCAAAACCAATCGGATTCCACCCCTGAGAGAGGTAATCAATTTCTTCAAATTTAGAAGTAGAAACAGACAGATCTGGGGGATTCATAGGGATTTCCAGGTGTGTTGAAAGGATGGAAGAAAATCTTTGGACAAACAGAAAGCAAGAAGAAGCTACACCTTTGCTGTATTGGAACTCTAGCTTCAAATGTTTAGTACATGATGTTTTTGTACTTTTTGTCCATACTGGTCATAGGTTATTTTGATCCACCAGCCCTACCCAATCTATCACTATCAATTTATCTTGGTCTGCTTTTTCTTCCACCAACTCTTCATACACATATATGAGCCTTTTTGTATGTTGTACATACATTCATAACAGATTTGGAAGCGACCTTGGAAGTCTTCTAGTTCAACCCCTGCCTTAGGCAGGAAACCCTACATTATTTCAGACAAATAACAGAGATTGGTCGTCCAATCTCTTCTTTAAAACTTCCAGTGTTAGAGCATTCACAACTTCTGGAGGCAAATTGTTCTACTGATTAATTGTTCTAACTGTCAGGAAATTTTTCCTTAATTCTAAGTTGCTTCTCTCCTTGATTAGTTTCCACCCATTGCTTCTTGTCCTACCCTAGTACATGTGAATGTATAAACAATGGTCTTCACTAGCAATTAGTCTTTAAGTTCTGTTATACTGTAAATGCTCCTTTCCCCCACAAAAATATTACATTCAGCATCTATTTAAGCTCAGTAGAAAGCTCCCCCATTTTCTGTTAGCCTTGAATATTTTGTGAAAGTGGTATTGTCAGTTTCTTTAGATTCCCAGAATTTTTTATGAATTCAAATGAATATCTCTAGGCCAAATGCCAAGAGATGGAGAAAAAACGAATAGCTTTTCATCAACATCTCAGAGTGAGGTGGCATTATTCAGAAAAAGGTACCCTGAGTTTCTGTGTTGCTTCTACAAACAGAGATGATCCTCATAAAGAGGCTTCACTGTATATCAGAGCCAAGGAGATGATCTTGGCCAATTCTGGGAGAAGACTGCAGATGCCCTGTTGGCAGGTGTGGTGCTGCTTGTGTCAACATGACAAGAGACTAGAACCCTGCTTAGTGAGGCCTGTGCTAACTATTTCACTTTCCTGACAATTAATCTGGAAATCTTCCTAAATTCTACATCTGCTCATCTAATTAACACACTGTGGGATGAAGCTGAGTAAAGATGGGCTGAATTGAGAATCATTTGTTTTCTTTTATTTGCCTTTCTGTGAAGCTTTGGGATATTCCCTTGCCTTTGCCAACAAGAGATTGGCTGCCACACATACAAACAGATGTCCGTGTCTCCATGAGATCGATGCAGTTGAATTCTCTGTGCAAGACAATACTGAACTATCTTGACCACCTCAACAATTCAAAATTCCAAGTTAGGCCTCTGTTGCATCTCTGCCCATTAGCTTTCAGGCAGCTTGGGTTTCCTCAACTGTTGAACAGTTACATTTCTTTAAAAAGTCTGTTATTCTTCAGACTTGAATTGCATGTCTGTGAAGCTATTGAGCAGACAATAGATTTAAAGTCCATTTACATCTCAGAGAACTTCCTCCCTTCCTTCTTTCCTTCCTTCCTCTCTTCAGATTTTTGCATCACTAAGAAAAATATAAACTATAAATCAAAGGACTTGCATTCATTTCTGCATATTAAACATGTCTGAGTGAAAATTACACCATTTGCATAATTCCTATCTTTTTTCCTCTATTTCTTTCATTCCTTTCCTTTTTTTCAGATATTTTCCAAAATATATATAAATCCATGCTAATTTGACAATATTTTTCTGTCCGTTTATATTTTCCCTGTGTTTTTCAATTATCATTATTTTTCTTTTGTCATACAATGTTTATAATTGCTGTCTTTTTGGAGCCTGTATATGTTATATAGCTGTTATGTCCTACTGAATTCAGCAGGATTTGTTTGTTTGTAAAAAAAATTGATTGTCTCTCATTTGCTACTCTTTGCCTTGAGATACTAGGATCTTGGCTTCCTCTAAGCAAAAAACTGTTTGATATTTTAAAGAACAAACAACTTTGCAAAAACCCTGAGAGTCAAAATATGTATGTCAGATTCTTAGATTGCTTCAGAGATTCATAGCTCAAGACTAAGGATGGACAAATTGATCAATTTCAATTTCTGTCAATTATTCATTTTTCTTATCTTAAATTAATCCTTACCCACTTCTGAACCAGTCAGGAATGAGCACAGGTAAAACAGTTAGTATTTACATAACTATTTCCCTCTAATATGCATTTTGGCAAACAATATTTCCTATTATACTGTACTATATGTATTATTTTCATTAATGTAGCTATTTTTTTCCTAAAAAGATCTATTCATATGTGTTTTGAAAATTGTAGATTTACATTTCAAGTTAATTGATTTGAAAGTGTAGAGCTATGTAATTTCACATTCAGATGTCAATCACTTTTTCCTCTTATCCCTGCTCAAGATATTAATAAGCCAAAACTTCTTTTTTAACACTGTGCCATCCACTTGAGATTTATATACCTAGGGAGAGGGGGCGGTATATAAATCAAATAAATCTAATCTAATTTGTTGCCTTTCTTGCCCCTTAAAACTAGATTTCATTTGTGACATTAATAATGTCAAATGATAGATCAAAACTCCACATGATATAGTCCCTCACCCCATTCCGTTTCAAGAAAGAACTGGTGAAAACAATGTTTGGGAATGGAACTTTGGAAAGAAATTTTAGTAGGCCCCAAAATAATAAAATAATACAATATAGAATAAAATAATAAAACAAAACAAAATAAAATAGAAGGACTATAAATAGAAGGAGGGAAACAATCTCTCTTTCTCCCTCTTCTCCTTCTCCTACACAAAGAGAACTGCAAGAACAATCTTAGCAAATACTTACCTATGCTGCCCAATCAACCTACATATTTGATAATCTTACATTGATTTTGCATTGGTGGAGGATTGCTGCATCCTCTTTTTGTATTGAATTTTCTAAGCTCCATAGTAACCAACCAACCTCAGAGAGAAGCAGATGCCTAGGAATATCTGAGGACCTTTACCTCAAAATTCCAAGATCCCCAAGGAACCTGACTTAAACTGAAGTACATCTTCATCCAAGCGTATCAGCCATCACCTTGTGAATGACACCCTCTTGTTGCACATTAGTTTCATGTTCTCAGAGCTTTCTACCACCACCTGCCACACCAGAAAAAAAAATATGCCCTTGCTGTTTGAGGATATAAAACAAATTAATAGTCTATTTACTCAGCAACTGATATAAACATTCATATATAACAAAGATTTAACCAGTCACTAAAAAAAAATCTACAACTAATCCTTGCATCAGATTTCCATCCGTATTTCATGCATTGCTATTCTTATCTCTGTTCTCTTTCTTTTTACTAAACAAAGAGATTATAAAACATGGAAATAATGAAGGGCAAAGAAACATTCATTCTGTCATGGTTGGATATTTGATTTTGGTAATGAACAACCAAGACTCTTGGATAATTGGCAGAGATACTTGCCTGTGCGTGGGCATTTAAACAGAGAGGGTATTTTGACAGCCCAGCATTGATTAAATTGGTCTTTAATTGAAGTAACCAAGTTTTAGTAATGCTGTAAATACCACATTAATTCAAAACAGTGTTAATTGCAAACCATTTATTAATGAAAATAATTTAACATTATTTTCATAATTACTGATTAAGAAATTGTTTTGGTCTTAAACTCTAATTACATAGCAATTATATTTTGTTTCATTATGAATGTACCAAAAGTATGCTGCAGCTACCACACTGGTACTTGAGACTCAGCTTTTCTTCCACTGATTAATTAAAGTGTTAATGTTGTCCTCATATTCACAATATATCCCATACTTTATATGTCAATATGCACTGTAGCACATAGTGTGTCAGACACACTTCAGTTATTCCCCACAAAATGAAATAAAATACAAGTGACGTAACTATTGTAATAAATATTGTCTTTCTTTACAATGCCCTGGCCCAGTCTGGGGACTACATGTCCAGCCTCAGCTTGAACTAATCAGTGTGTCAGTGTTCCAAGTAACATCTCCTCCGTAATTAAAACTCCAAGGCAGTTGTGTTCCTCAAAGCTTAATTTTATTGAAGACATCATATTGGCTCATCTGGGGAAAACCCAAATCTGAATTCCCCACCCAAAGTAAAACCAAAGTTTCTTCCCTTAAATTGTCACATGCCAGGACATGCTCCAATCCTGCCATGGTTGAGCTAACAGGTCATCCTCAGTCACAGCCTCCACAGCTGCTGGCTAAAAATGTCCTTGATTCTCACAGGAAATAATGTTATTTTGATATCACCTCAAGTAACTATCTATACTCTCTTCCCCCTCCCATATCTAGTGTGGCAAACCCAAAAAGAAATGAAAGAGAAGAACAAAAGTGAAGAGGGGGGGGAAAATCCCAACAAACTCTTTTGGGGTTTGACACAGTGAAAGAGAGCTATTACCTTCCTGTGTTATTGGTTCCCTGACTGTTTTTAATTTGTTCCTAGTACTTTGTTGGAATCAGATGCTATTGTTCCATGATTTGTAATTTGAAATGACTGATCATAGTCTTTTTCTATGTACTTCCTTTTCAGGTACTTGAAGAGACTTCTTACTCATTCTTCCCAAGATTACATTTACTAATTTCCCACAATCTTTCTCCTTTATATCATGTTATGGGTTTTTTTATTTATTTATTTTATTTGTTTGTCAAACATGTAATTCTGGACCTGCTCAATTGTGTTAATGTCCGATATACATTCTCAAGACTAGGTTAACAACTCTTAATGCTTTTTTGGCAATGCTGCCAAAAAGTTTTGTTTATACCACAAATAATCCTCCTTGGTCTGAATCCTTCTCAAACTATGGTACCTAGATTGGACAAAGTGTTCAAGATAGGGGTAAAATGATTGGCCAGTGCAGAAGCTCAGTACATCTTTAAAGGTAAATCATTCCAAAGAATAGACTGGCAGAGCTGGATCCAGGCTTATTAAAGCTTTTGATCTTTTGACATCAAATATAAGTTCATGATTAACTTGTCCTCCTGTTTATAATGGAAACATGACTAATTTAGCCTAGGTCTAATCTATTGTGCTAACTGTTTAATTATGTCACTGTGCTCTGGTTACAGAAACTAAATTCTAATGCAGGTATGGAATTTCAAGAGAAAAGAAGGTGCTGTGGTCCCTTCAGTGTCTATAAGTATATGTGCACACAGAGAGACAAACAGACACACCAGTAATATGTATATAGGATATTGTAGATACTAAACATTTTCTTTCTTAGATTCCACAGTCTACCATAATCCTCAGACCTTAGAGTAACTTTACAGTAACTACTTAAGCAGCCTCCAAAATTATTCTCTAGAAATTCTGGAATGGCAATCACAACAAATCAGAGGGTGCCAGATTGGAGAAGATTAGCGCCTTATCCAAAAACCATTACATGACAGATATTGTTTCCGGTGTCTATAAATAGTATGGTACTATTATCGTATCTTATTATTTCACTGTCATTTCTGAAGTACAATCTTCAGATTCCAACTACACAATGTGAGGAAAATATATAATACAATAGACGGTTTTTATGAAGTCAAGTTGAGTGTGTCTGGGGATTCAGGTGGTTTCAGCTGTAAGAATGTTTACACTGGCTTAATTTTGGTTTAATTTGACTTAATATTGTGCCAACATTTTTTTTTCATTTTCTGATGTTTTTTCGTTTCCCACAGGAAAATGGGTATGGTTTTTCTACATTCTTCAAAAACATTTGAATTTTTAAAAAATTATCTTGATGCTGTTGTTGAAACTTAGCAACCATGAGGTAATAAAGAACATTAGTATTGTTATTCTTGCTTTCAGCTATATCTTTTTTCATAATCTGACAGCTAGCTATGCAGATTTTAAAACCTCATAAGAAAAAGTGTGTTGTCAATGAGATTTAATGAATTGTGGCCAGTGATAAAGGCTTCAGTCCGAGAACAGAGTATTTGATGAAAGGCATTCATATACACTGTAGGTACATTGTAATCTAGAACCTGGAACCCCTTCAGAAAATGTTCTTCTTCTTTGAAAAAACAAACCCTGAAAGCCATTTTTTCTCCATTAAGACAATGGTTTTTTAGCATGCAGAAAACAAATCATCAAGACAAATCCAATTACTGGACATCCGGTTTGGCTTCTTCTCCGGCAGGTCGGAATCCGCAATCGTCCGCGGTTTCGATCTGTGCTCTCTTGCTGGAACTCCTTGACCCTCCCCATAGAGGAGGTAAGAGGAGGTGAA
>JAEANM010006657.1:832-18408 GCA_017656035.1 Myanophis thanlyinensis | reverse complement strand
CAGCAGAAGCGGGCGGGCAGGCAGGCAGCGGGGCAATGGTCGGAGCCGCGGCAAAGCTTCCAAAGAGCCGCATGCGGGTGCGGGGCCGCGGGTTGCCGACCCCCGATTCAGGTAAATTTAAATATCCATTCTACTGCATCTTGTATCTCCTGTCCTTGCAAACTAGAGCTTTTTTTTTTTTTACTTTAAATAAATACTAGGGTTCTGGTCCTTTTTAACAAATGATTTATTTTTAATTAAGGTCAAATGAGATTCAGTGAGAAAATGATAAATGAGGTGGGCAGGTTTCTAACATTCAGAGAGAGAGAGAGAGAGATTGTGAACAGTTTTCCTTTTAGATAAATTTGGTAATAACCCTAAGAACTTCTAATTGTTGCCAGTTGTGCTAATATTCAGTGTGTGATTTTCATAGAAGCGAGGACAGGAAAGAGTTAACATCAACATTTCATCATAACCTCCAGTTTTAATCTTGATCACCCATCCTCTTATTTAGGAGATGAAAACATAAATCTTAAGAGCAAACCCACATTCTGACATTACAATAAGACATCTGCTATATGCAATATGCCTTCTTGCTTGGCTGACCAACTGTGAGAAGCTAGAAAAATTATGTACTTTAAAATCCATGAGTGTAGATGGAATAGTACAAATATCTGTAACTCAATTTAGATGGAAGTTAAGATCCCTTGTTATATATTTTGGTGGGAACCCCAGTAATTTGGATCTTTCCTATCAGTATAACATAAAATGTCACTATTCATGTGGAAATGCAATCATTCTTTATCACCATTTATGAAGACTGAGCAAATGCTAGCAAAGCATAGTCTTCTGTCACGGCCCAGAGCTTGTTAAAGTTTTCCAGAAATAATGGAAGCTTTGTAGGCCTTTGTCTTTAATACAAGACAAGGGGAAAGACTATAGAGAAATGAGCTGTATTCAGCATTGTGACAGCCAGAATTAGACAAAAGAAAATGGGACATCGTACAAGAGATAAAGTGCATAACATTGTCTCAATACACATTTTAATATCACAAACAGGTATTTTGTGAATTACCTTACAAGCAGAAACAGGTGTTGATTTTAGTTCTGTCTCATTTTGTATAAAAATCTTGTGCTAAGAAGAAAGAGTCTTTGCTCCTGATAAGGACCCAAAAGAATTTAATGGTTTCAGGAAAAAAATGTCAAAAAAGCCTGGCAGATTTTGCTGCCAGGATGGACACTTGGGTGTAATTTGCTTTCAATGTTAGGATTTTTGTGTGTTTGGAGAATCACATAGACAACTGAAAGATTTTTCATTAACTAAGGTTTTTCATCAATTAAGACTCCTAAGAGCTAATCTTTTAGTGCAAGAATCATAACGAGCACAAAGTCATTATTTTGAACAGATATATAATCAGTTCAGGACTTTTCAGTGCTTTCAGTCTTGTATTTGTGGGAAAAAGCAATCATAACTAGAAGGCAGAGTTAAATGCACCATCAGTTTGGAGTCGCTGTGTTCTCATAAGAGACCCAAGTCCAGTTTCTCCCTTAAATTCCACTGACCCTTATCTAGCACCACCAATACAATACTGAGCAGTAGTTGACTAGACCAGCATGGCTGGCTCAGGAATTCTGGGAGTTGAAGTCCACGAGTCATGAAAGAGCCATAATTGCCCACCCCTGGACTAGACTCTTGTGTATAAGCAGCAATCATAAATCCTTGGTGGTTAAGATCAATGACTGGTCCCGGTTCTTTGCGTCTGACAGTATTCCTTCTTTTGTATCTCAAAGTTATTAACAAACCTATTTTTTAAATTAATTGTTATTAATATTAGTTAGCAAATTTGTTGATGTTCCATTTAACAAATTAAAAAAGTAAAAATCTTTTTGACTACCCTATATGTTCCCTGGAATTCATTATCTGTAGTAGTAGCAGCAGCAGTAGTAG
This sequence comes from Myanophis thanlyinensis, assembly GCA_017656035.1. Lineage (NCBI taxonomy): Eukaryota > Metazoa > Chordata > Lepidosauria > Squamata > Homalopsidae > Myanophis > Myanophis thanlyinensis. Next base: position 16,481 of record JAEANM010006657.1, on the reverse strand, counting down.
TTATTGATAATATTGGAGGATCAGCAAGGGATTATTGAATTACAAAATAAATAGTTTGTAGAGTTTGTTCTAGCATACAGTATATACAAGAGTTTGTTAGCTTATGATACTCTTCCCATTCATACTGTCAATTATGATGAAAGGGTACTCCCAGATTTATATTGGTTACAAATCCCAAGATTTGTATAGCATATCTGAAACCATCAAATTGCAGAAGATTGACTTAATTCTGTATGTCCATTGCTGATGATTGAGTCAGAACAAGTAAGGAGGTAAAATAAAATGCTCAAAGCTGATTAAAAAAAATGTAATTCATTAGCAGTTTATTCCCTCCCATGGCCAATATGTGAAAATAATAAATTATTGATACAATATAGAAGAGCTTCATGTATGGGGGATTAGTGAGAGAGTATAGAAGTGGGATTAAATAGCTGAATTTAAAGGGCTTTTTAAAAAACCAATTTTATGTTTTTTTTCTAGCCTTATAGGGTAGTACATACAGTATTCTAGTAGAACTAACCCTACTTGTTAGAAAAAAAGCAAGTTGGGAACTAGGATAAGTTTGAACCCTTTCTAATTGTTTCTATAGGAAACACTGCTTTTTAAGGAAAGCTTGAAAATGGGGTAGCAGTCTAAGATGATGGGTCTTAGAATGTGATTTTACTAACATATAGTGAGTGTGAGTGAGTGTGTGTGCAGTGGCGGAGCTAGATTTTTAAACTGAGGCTGGCAAGGATTTATTGAGGGGGCCCACAGTTATGTTATTAATAATCTTTCTTCTGCACAAAGTAGCTTACAGATTCTCAAAATAAAAACGTTTCCTTGTTGCCGTCTTTAGAGCGGTGGCAACAGGGGTGGCAAGGATATTTTTAGAGGTGGCACTGGCCACCCTGGCTACCCCTCTGGCTACGCCCCTGTGTGTGTGTGTGAATGGCCCAAATTAAGGTATTCATTCATACCTTTTTGCTTTGAAATTAATATTAATGGATTGCACTGAACGTTGTCCTTCCAGAGTGCTTTGAACCCAAGGAAAATCTCATGTATAGTTTCCTAAAACTAAGCTGTAACATAGGATAAGTTTTCAAGACTTGATTTGCTAGGTGTAGTCTGTGGAGCTCTTTTGCAATATAGCTAATTTAGGCTTACCTTTGCCTTCAGTAATAGAAGCCTACTATTTGATGTGAGGGCAGTCTCTGGCTGTCATTCCAACTTACTTTTAAAAAAAAAGGGAGAGGGGAGTTTCTAGGGAAAAACATGAGTTTGGAGTGCTCTGTGCATTGCTTGGCATGCCTGAGAAAAGGCAGAATATCGTTAATAAATAATAAAGGTAGCTTTTAAAAGGCGTGCTTGTCATGTTATTGGTTCAGCCAACAGTAGCAGATCACATCAGTTGTCCAAGATTTTATTTGGCAAAGGCTTCGAACAATCTGCAGGGACCTTAAGAAAAATTGAGAGTGTTAAAAGAGAACACAGAAAGACTGAATGAAAGATTTTAGTATCAAGGAAGAAAACATTGAAGAAATCTCCAGATAACATCAATAATTATGCAGAGGCAAAGATTATTTTCATAAGTAAAGCATTTTAAATTTAGCATTCGCCATCTGTTCTACCCCTTAATTACAAACACAAAAGGTGCAGTAAATCATACTTGAGCCATAAAAGAAATATTGGCTACAAGTGATTTACATGCATGCACCTCTCATTTATGTTGGGTACCATCTGGAGTAGCTGTATAGGGCAGGTTTAAGGGAGACTGACTGCAGTGGCTGTGAAGAGGCAATGCCTTCAAGTCATCATCAGAAGCTTTAAAACGAAATGTTGTGTGGGAGTATGATAAAGGTCCATAAGACTTCATTGTATGATGATCATAAAAGTGCTCCTTAAGCTGTATTTGATGCTCTGCAAAGTGCTCATAATTGTGTCAGTTATACTACATTTGCATAGGGGCCTTATGTGATTAGAGAAGAGCGCACACATTTGTATTCCCTTTGCCTCTAAGATGGGTCTAAGTGGAGCTCTATGAAAATAGAGATAATGCACTAATTTCCATTAGATGTACCACCTCATGCATCCCCCCTCCTCCCTTCCCCCCTGCCACATACACATCTGCGCAGAAATATTCCCTGATTCCTCCAAGAAGAATTGGAAGGGCTTCAGAGAAAGATAAAATTCCTTACTTCTGCTGACAGAAGAGATTCACTGGATTCTGACGAATTCTAACAATAATTTCAACAAAATTATTCCAAAGGAAATCAAAACTATTCTTACAACTTTCTTATTTGACAGCACTTTGTCTCTACAGCCACAGCTTTTCTCTATAGTTATTTTATGACCTCAGTTTTTTTGTAAGTAGTATATTTTTTTCATTAATGCATCAGAGTGGCTGGTATATTTATGGCCAAGAAATGCCTTTTCATAAGTGAATAGTTTCTTCATTACTCATAATAGCACATATGCTTGCCTTCAGTCCTATTCTGAATGACATTTTAATATCAAATATAAAAGCAAATCTACAACTCAACCCTGAAACAAAAATCAGGGTGCTTATCCATGCAGCAATACTGAATTGTCCTTTGAATCAACTTCCAGCAATCTGAAAATTCCTGGTTTTAATCAATATACTGTGGAAATTTAAAGAAAAAATTATAGTGTCTATTGCCATCTTTGCCCAGCTTCTTAGAACCCAAGCTCAGCTTCATATTTCCAATTTACACATAAGGCAGCATTAAAAGGCAGCCTTTTAATGCAGTGTTAAGTTATATTAATAATTGTTCAGCTTGTACTTATTTAAATATTATAATAATACACGATAATGCCATAAGCACTATGCTCATAATACCCAAGAGACATCTAAAGAAGTGTCTTGCTTAGGGATCAGTGCCAGATTTTGTGGGACCATGGATATCTAATCCGCTTAATAAATCATCTTAAGGTGCTGGCATCCCCAATAAAAATTTAATTAGCAAAGAATGGGGGTCCTCATGAATAGGAACCATGCCAATCTATGGTAGGGTTGAGTATGAAGGGTGTTTCTATGCTACATTGTATTGAGTAGCAATCGGTTTGATAATCAGTGCCCGCCTGGCTTCTTAATTTTCTCAAATGTAGCATGCATTGTAATGCTTCTGGTAACAGTAGAGGCAGGACATAACAGCAATAACATTTTTCTTTCTTTTTTCTCTTTAATATGCAGAGTTTAGAAATAGTATTCCCAAAAACTGTGATCACATAAAGAAAAGGCTCTGGAATTTTCATGACACATAATGGGCACTCTGCAAAAATAGTTGTTATGATGGATATACTATAGTCAATGTAAAAATTATTTACTAGGAGCAAAATAGTAAGATTATTCGCTATCATCTTTTTATGTGTACCTTCTATGTAGGTGCACATGCTTCCAAGCATCAGACTACAGACTCCATGGTTTTGTTGTCTAGAAAATGCTTCTAGGAATCAGCATGGGGCCTTCCCTAAGCCAGTCCACCTGCAGCTATGGATGCTGACTGGATAATTTAGGACTAGTTGCTCCTTTTCAGGCCACTCAACCTCATATGGTTATTTTGCAGGTTAAAAAAAAAGAATAGGAAAGCTATTATAAAGTACCTTGAGCTGCTAGAGGAAAGCCAGCGTATACTTCTAACATAGACACAAACATTCCACCCACCTCGGGTTATTTTAGGTTCTTTACTTTGCAACATTTTAGCTTGTCATTGTTTAGAACATTAAAAACAAACAAATCCACTGAGTAAGGACCTGCTGGGAACCAAAGTAGATGTAGGCAGTCACTAAGAATGTAACACTGGGTACTCTGGGAGTAAGATTTAAAATCCAGACTGTCATGCACTTCTAAAATGAAAATAAATATATAATCAGAATGGAATTTGGAATGTTGAAAAACTCAATAGATTACTTCTAATAGCTTAGAACACACCAAACCCCGAGTCATGACCCACTACTGGGCCATGAGCCATTTGGAACCGGGCTGTGGAGGTGGCGAGCCAGCACACATATCCCCATTCGCACGAGCAGTGGGTGAGTTTGCATGCACCAAAGCTCCATTTGGCCAAGAAGGGGTACATGTGGCTGCTTCTTGCACAAATGGATCTGCGCATGTGTGTGCTTACCTGCCATTTGCACAGAACCACCATCACCCTTATTAGTCCGCAAAGCCAGAAAGGTTGGGGGATGCTGGCCTAGAAATTGTCAGGATGTTGTGGCCTGTCAGCCACCGGCTCCTCCAGCAGCTGAATCAGAGGAGGAGGCATGGGAGTCAGGGTCAGTAGCAAGGCAACCTGAGGGCTCCGAGGGGGAAGAGGGAATGGAGTGGAGAGAGAGAGAGACAAAGAGAGGAAGAGCCTGGGCCATCCATCAGCCCTCAGCTGGCGAGTTAACAGCCTCCAGATCTGGAGGTGGTTGATGAAGAAGAGCTGGGTCCAGTGCCTAATGTGCAGCTGTGCAGAAGGCAGAGAAGAGGAGAGCAGTGGAAAGCTGTGGGGTGATCCTGGGGAAGGAAGAGCCACCGCTGCTAGCAAGGACCCATCCTAGCTTTGGGGATAAAAGGCAGGGGGCAGAGATGAATAGATGTGGCTGTCAACTATTCATCTTCTGGCCAGATGGACTTGTTAACCTGCATTGAAAGAGAAACTTTTTGCCAGGGCTGCTGGCACTTCTAATAAAGACATCTTTTGAGTTCACTTCAGAGGGTTTGTCGTGTTTGGGGAGCTGGGGAGCAGAACACAGGAGAGCATATCTATTATGTGTCAGTACAGAACAATAAAGTCACAATTTTCCCACTTATGATCTTTGGAGAAGTAGGCTTGGGGTTTTTTTTTTTTTCAACAGGGTCCTTCCTCCCCTTTCTTTAGTATTAAAAGTGTTATTGGCATTATTTGCTATAGATAGGAGGAATCTGAGTTCCCATTTACTCAGCTTCTGAAAAACAATTCAGAACACAGCTTTAGAGCTTCATAAACAAGTAATCTGTTCATCCTGTACAGATGATTAATGATGACGACGACGATGGAGGCAAATTCTAATTACAATTATTTTGCAGCATGACAAAATTCCAAAGCAAAAATACATTAATAATAATACCATATTGCATTCTATTTTCCTAATGATGTGAGCCTAAACCTCATCACAATTTTCTTCTCCAGAAAATGAAAAAGCTATTAACATCTATGTGGCTTCTAATTGTTTTCGAAGCGGGTATTTGTAATTTCCAGGTAAAGTTGTTTATGCCTGTTGAGTATATTATGAGTTATTGCTGTGTTTTAAAATTTTAAAAATGGTACTGATTTGAAATGGAAAAGCTTGCTTCGTTTAGTTTGCATAAGTTAGAGGTGTATAGTCTGAACGTTTTAATGAAAATAATTTTGTCATTTATTCCATAACCTAATTGCTTGTCTAGTATTATCTAGTATTGTCACATGCATACTTTGAGAAGAAAACACAGTAAAGGTGGGAAAACTGTGGCCTTACAAACAATAATAAGCTATAGTTCCCAGATTCCTTTACCTGTGGCCCTAATTAATGAGGCTGCTGGATTTGTAGTTTGAAAGCACTTGGAGATCCACAGGCTGTTGATTACACTGCTGTTGGGGCTAAAATCTCACTCTGGATTTAATGGATTTTCCCAGGGACAACTCCTCAAAAGAGGGGAAAAAACAGAGAATCTGATCTGAATCTGATTTGAAGCCAAAGTCTAAAACAAATTATGCTTTTCTATTGTTTGCTTGTCTTTTTATGTCCAATATTAAAGATGTTGTTTCTAAACTTGATCCCAGATAACATCTCTACAATTGCTATATTCATAGGATGCTTTCCCCCCATTCATAATATTAATCATCCACAGATCAACCATTTTAAATTGTTTTGTATCAAAGGTGTTTAAAAGTTAACATCCCAGGTAGTATTTATATCTTATTCAATAGATCTTATAAGTTAATTATATTCTTGCCCTGGAAGCTATTTTCACGTTGATGGTATAAAAATACTATTTTATTTACCGGGTGTCACTTCTTGTCAGCATTACAGTCACATTAACAGTAACATTGCAATTATTTATCAAGTTGTCCAAAGTTAGCCTTTTCCTTTCTACAACCCAGTTTTTGTTGGCACATTGTTAGGAATAAAATTCATCATTTGTCTCCATTTGAATATTGTTTGTTTCAGCCTCTTTCCCTATTAGTTTGGCCTTGCTTTGGGGATCACCTCAAAACACACCATTTATTACAAGCAGAGAGATGGGCATGGAAGTCCATAGTCAATCATCCTTGGTAGCAAGTGCATTTTGAAAGCATCAGTATTTCTTGTCCACGCACTATTCATTCCACTGAGCATTTTTTTTCCGTTTTTCAGAGTTGACGCCTGAAGAAAAAGCGCAGAAGATTGCTAAAGCTATGCGCAAACAGTCTGCGGAAGTGAAGGAGAAGTGGGAAAAACTGAATACTTGTGCCAGTGGTTGGCAAAAACAGATAGACCAAGCCCTAGAGAAACTGAAGGACCTGCAGTGTTCCATGGATGACCTGGATGCAGACTTAAGAGAGGCAGAGAATGTGCGAAATGGTTGGAAACCTGTTGGAGACAGGCTGATGGCCTCATTGCAGGATGAAGTTGATAAGACAACTGTAAGATCCCAATAGTCATTGAAGTACATTGCCAGCTGATGTTTAGATTTGGGCTATGGAAACTGTACAGTGGTACTCAGGTAGTCAAAATCCAGTGCCCGGCAGGATCCAGAATTGAAAATCCTTATCAGTGAGATAGCTGTATTTTCCCATTGGGAATGTGTAACATTTCATTAAAATTATTATTATGATTAAAATTAATCATTAAAATTAAAATTAAGTTTATTTCGACAGCAGTAAAATGACAGCAGGAGGGAGCCATAAGTTTGTAGTAATGTATATAATGAGAGCAACATAACTAGAGGGAAATAGAGAAAAGTCAAAGGAATGTAGAAACACTCTGTGTCCCCTGAATATTAAGCAATCTAACCTAAGGCTTAATTAATTAAATGCTATTGTCAAGTTGGACCATAGAAACCAGTCCTCTGTCACCTCCACCTGTCCACCATACAGATAAGGACTCTACAGATGTGTTATTTGTGAAGTGATATTTTAATTATGCAGTGAGTTTTAATATTTTAATTATTTAGCCCTGTTCTAAGATTGTATTGTTTTAATTGGATGGATGAAATTCCTCTTAAAATATATTTTCCACTCTGTTTTGGGGGAGAAAGGTTAACTGTAAGTGCAGTTATAAGATGGAATATTCACACAATTATCTGCCTATTAAACAACATGAATCTATCCCCGTTAAATGCCTTTGAATTCTCAGGACTTTCTACATAAGCCTTTCTGATACAAATCTAGGAATTCCAGATTATAACAACTAATAGTAGAGCACCTAAGACTTTATGTTGTTCTGTAGTCAATGAGCATTTTAGCATTGGACTTAGAAGCTTTTTGCCTGTATGTCCACGGATGTCTAGAAAATAACAAATTAGACTATCAGTAATGGAACATTATACATAAATACACAACACTCTGCCTGAGGTTTGTTCTTGCTTTCAAATAAAGATTAAGCTAAATTCAATGAAGCACAATTTTTGTTGCCTTAGAAGTAAATCAAAGCAGATTTAAATATGTTGATTTAAGCACAAAATATCCATCTTTCCTTTTTTTCCATTTGAATAAAAATATAAAATAATGCTTTTGCATACTAGTGGGAATATTTTTTTTCTGCCAGCAAGAGGTAATTGTTCACATCTTAATGGTATTTGCATAAAGAACTGTAAAGAGAAACCTATTATGTTTTCTATTTGTTCAAACAGTATCATCTGTTGAGATGATGTACTTACTTACTTATATTGATGATGTATTTACTTACATTGATGTTGAAAATGATTTACTAGTAATTCTTGAGGAAAACAGTATGAAGTTGGAAAATTTTGTAGAATTATCTGGCTTTCAACAAATTTCATTTGTATGTTTTATTGATGCAATATAAAGGCAATGAAGCCCAAATTAAGAAGTTCTAACACTTGTTATTGAATTTGAAAATGTGTTTATTGTATCTTTGCTTTTCTTTCTCATTTCTACTATGTATTTAGTGGCTTTTTATTTTCTGGTAACATAATATAAAATTGGTCCTTGGCAATATGATACGTTAGCAAAGTCACTGGTTTTTTATACTCAAAGTAACATGTAATGTATTTAAGGAAAGTCAGAAGAGATAGTGAAAGACTGAAAATGAAGGACACTTACATATATAATTTAGAGCTTGTAATTTTGCTCTTCAAGATTTTTACTAAAAGCAGTTGTGTGTTTCCTCTTCTAGGCCTTTAGAGAAGAAATTTCACCAATCAGCTTGAAAATCAAATGCATTAATGACTTATCCAGTCAGCTCTCTCCACTTGATCTTCATCCATCCTTGAAAGTCTCAAGACAGCTGGATGATGTGAACATGCGGTGGAAACTTCTACAGGTAGCTTTCATTGGCTAAGAATTAGGGAGAACCATGAATCTGTCACTGATTCCACATCATCCCTGACATCAGGGAGAAAATCTTCTGTCAATATTATTCATAAACAACCAGAAATTCCAGCCTTACCATAATCATATCATTATACAAATGTCATAAAATGATGTAAATGCAATATAATTTCCTAAGATTGTATTTGCTAAATTGAATCTTCACTGAATATTAAAATGACTCAACATATTATTTGGGTAGACAGTAAGGAATATTAGCTTACACAAATTATGTTGTGAAGGCCATAAGGACTAAATAAGTCCAGAATATCTAGACAATGTTTAGAAGAAACTTAGACATTTCTTTCATTTACTGAATTATAAAAAAGGAGGCGGAGGAGGAGGTACACCAAAATAAGACTTACTTACTTACTTACTTACTTACTTACTTACTTACTTACTTACTTACTTACTTACTTACTTTTGTTACTATTGTTGCCTATTCACACATGGTCACTCAAGGCAGCTTACAGAATATAAAACCTCATATAAAAACAATAATACTAATAAGAGTTATATAATAAATTAATATAATAAAATCATCTGCCTAATCACATGAGCCATTTAATGAGCTCCATCCTGCTCTGGGTTCTCCAGACCAGCTGGGAGAATCAGATCTTCAGCGCCTAGAGTACTAGAGTTGGGGGCATTCTTATCTTTGGGGGGATGATGATGATGGAGAAGGTCCTTCTTCTGGGTCCCACCAGGTGTATCTCCCTAAGGCAGAGGTGGAGAACCTATGGCATGCGTGCCAGAGGTGGCAGTTAGAGACCTCTCTGTAGGCATGTGCGCCATTGCCCCAGCTAAGCTGCACCATGTTTTTCTCTGGTGTTTCTTCTGAACACTCGTCAAGGACAGCCCCATGTAGAGTGTGTTGCAATAGTCAAGATGGGAAGTGACAAGGCATGGGTGATTGTGAGTAGGGATTGTTGGTCCAGGAAAGGGTATAACTGGCGCACAACCTGCAATTGCACAAAGGCCCTCCTGCCCATGACTGTCATCTGCTCTTTGATTTATATATATCCTATCTCAATAAAAGTGGCTTTGGCCTCCTTGTGGAATTGATTTCATAATCTGATCTACCTGATGGTACCAACACATTCTTTAATATGGGAGTCCCCAACCTTTTAGGCATAAATAATGTAGCTAAACAATGTGGGACCCAGAGGCATTATTCAAAATCCAGATAATGCTTGAAGCTTGTCTTTTCTTTTGCATTTATTGTTTATTTGTTAAATTTCGTTCCTACCTTTCCTTCATCTCGAGGCACTTCCATCTCCATATTCCCCACAACAATCACCCTATAATGTGGTTGGGCTGAGTAAAAGTCAATGACCCAAAGGGATCCAGTAAGCTTCTGTGGCTAAGGATGAACTTGAACCTGAGCTTCTAGTGTCAATCCAACATCGTAAACACTATACTATACTGTTTCTGAAATATTGTGTTTCCATTATGCTAATACTTCATTAAAATAATCTTTAAAGCCATCTCGGGAGACTATTAAGTGCCATTGTAAAATATGGTAGAGGACAGGAAGGCCTGGTGAAATATTGTTCATAGGGTCACAATTGGTCTGATACAACTTCGCAACTAACAACAACAAAATATTTTGTGTTTTATTAGAGCCCACAGGAGCTCTTTAGTTAGAAACTAGCTGGTAGAGCTATTTACAAAGAATTATGATTAAGATCTGAGGCATTTCTAAAAAAATTTTTCTTCTATTTCAATCTAATTTGAAACATGAGAAACTTTTGTTATGCCTTACGAAAATTTTTCTGAATAGTTTTGTATATGTTCATTCAGATTAATTAGGAAACCAGGAAAATATTGACCCATAAAGTCAATCAGGAAGCAGCATGTTCCAGTATGGTTTCTTATAAAGATCAATAAAATCAAAATAAGGCATGTCGACTGTAGACATTTAGACAAAGGAAGAAGTGAACATTTCAGTAGGCAGTATTAGGCACTAAGAAGGCATTTATTTGGTATTGATTTGCATTGCTTACAGAAGAATCATTACTAGCTTCTATTTAAACATTATAAACAGGGAAGCAGATTTAAGAGGACAGTATTTTCTCTTTATATCTATTTGCACAAAAGAATTGCAAACCATTGTTTGTCTTGTTGGCTATATGTAGTTGACTTGGTACAATTAGTTGAAAGCTTACTACTTGCTTTTCCTTGTTCGTATTTTTACATGCAGATATCAGTAGATGATCGTATTAAACTACTACAAGAAATACACCATGATAATGGACCTGAATCTCAAGATTTTCTTTCCAGTAAGTGTTAATGAAATGGGTTAATGAGGACTCTAATAATAGAGCAATGAATTACTTCAAAAGTTCTTAATTTTCTTCTCATCCCAAATATGCTTATGTTTTAATAACTGGTGTTGAGGAAATATAGAACAAAATGATTGTCATGTATGGAAGATCCTTTCAGAGAAATCTTCAGAAAGACAAGTCTCAGAGAATTACAATTTACAATTACAATTAGAATTAAATTGTACTTAGCCAATGTCAGGAGCAGGTTTGCAAGTGCTGGATGGGAAACAAAAGATGTTATAGAGATATGACTTTGGACATAATACTAAATCTTGATTAAAAACACAATAAAAGAGGGAGATCATTTTATTATCCTAGGGTGACTTTTTAACAGTTTTACAAAATGTTAATGGTTCTGTCCTCAAGTAACTGAAACAACAATAGGAACTGGGGGATTCAAGAAATAAAAACTAACTGAAAAATATCTAGAAAATATCAAGCAAAGAATCCAAAAAGAAAAAGGAAACTCCCAATCCAAAGGGTAGGCAGTTACCTGATATATTGGGCCTGTTCATTAAGTGGACTGGTTTGGACCAAGTTCTCTTCCAAATAAGTGTTTCTTTATCAACAATTGTTTTAAATTGGTGATCATTTAAAATGAGTACTTGATTTTGAGGATAAAGGCTTAAAAAATTGTTCAGGAGAGTTTACTTCCAGAGTTTGGAATATTTCTTCTCATGTCCTACATTCAGCATCTTTATGCAAGTGTGCCTAATTGTAAATAATAAATTGTCGATTTCTTGATTTATTTACTTCCATTTTTTTATTTTTTTATAGCCTCTGTACAACTACCATGGCAGAGATCGGTGTCTCATAACAGTGTTCCATACTACATTAAGTAAGTTGGTATCTGTTCTTGTAGTAATTATATTAGAATAAAATGAATGGAATTTTTAAAAGCATCATTGATTTTCAGATGTCCTACCTTATATTGGGAGGTCATGTAATTAGACAAAGCAGGAATGCTTTGGGTGGAGGTATCTGTCCATCTAAATAAAAGAAATATTGCATTCCTCCAAAAAAATCTATTTAATATTTATCTGGACTCATTGCTGTCTGTGGAAACAAAGGGGTTGCAACCAGTAGGCAAGAACAGCTTTTGTTATCTTTGGCTTGGAAGTTCTGAAATCTGAACCCATTTAGGGAATGTTATAACCAACCTGGTCCACTATACAAGTGCTGTAGCTGATGTTACTCCTGAAAACTAATTTAGATGAAATGTAGCCACCTGAATCTTTGTTATATCTATACAACAAGCTAATAATATCTTTGTATACTTGGTATTTTGGTAATTAGCAATGTATGTTCTGGACATGTAATGATGACAGTGATGGTGTAGATTATTATTATCATTGTGTTTAATATAATTTTATCAAAAACCAGTTAGAACACTTATGGAATTTCTCTCAAGAGATGTAGGTTTTATTTCACCTATGCCTCCTTTCCCAGTCCCTGGCTGTCAATTCTAAAGCAAACCTGGCTGAAGCCATCTTTTTCTGCCTCATAGTTGCCACAAACTCTGAAAGATGGAAGGGGAAGGGGAAGTAGACATACTGGTTAACAGTCAAACCACAAAGTGTTCTTTGGGGAACCAAGGTCATCCCAACAGGTGACAGTTGAAGGAGGAGAAGCGGGACCAAGCAGCTTGCCAGCTACTTTCATTGGGCAATGTAATTGGTGACATCTGGAGAGGGAAATATTTGCTCTTTTAATTAGGCTAAAACCACAGGAACTTTTGCAGTTGGTTTTCATTAGCTGTGCCAATATGATGTATCCAATAAACATGTTCTTTGAGGAATCTACCTGCCTCAGAGTTCTGTTTTTGGCAGATGTGTTACTTGAAATGCTGACACCACCTCTATCTGCTTGAGCCAAGTTATCTGGTTCTTAGAGGCCTTTTACAGCATCTGCAGTTGCTTAATGCCTGATCTGCCCATTATTCTCTTCATCCATAACCCAACTGTGATTAGAGGGCACATTAACAAACCCGGTTGAGAAATAGGGACGTGTTCCCTTTCTATAATGTGCCCTTCTGAGTTTTGGGTAAGATTCTAGCTGTGGGTTCAAGGCCAGGGAGACAGAATGACAGTTCTCATTTGCAAAGCTCTACAAGTGACCAGAGGCAGATAAGGTAGATAACCAGATGTGAGGCATTATTCTTGAGGTTTGGTAAAAGTGGGTATTGTTTTTGTTGCATGATAGCATCCCTGTCTCAGCACCAGGATGGTATCGAAGTTTCCCAAATATTAGATGTTTCTATATGTCATCTGTGGGAGTGGATGCTGTAATTCATGGCTACTATGTCAACTCTGGACATTTTTCAGATCTTTGTGGCTCCAGCTGGTAGAAGCTAATGCATTAGACTTGGATTTCTCTTGGACCAGATATAACAATTTGAGGGTGTACTCAAAGTCTCTTCCATTAGGAATTGTCATCTTTAGAGGCCAGAATCAACCTTCTCAGTCTTCCCTTTATCTTCTAAAAGCAGATTATGTCCTGCCTTGTTAGGCCTTAGGATAACTGTTAAAGCATGATTTTGAAGAGAGCTTTGGTTTGGGAATGGAATGGCTGTGACTAATGAGATCCTTTGAGAGCTTCTTTTTGGATGCTTGGTTGTTCCTGGGTGCCAATGTTTTTGCATTTGGTCATGCTGTTCATTTAGATTTTTTAACCTTACTAGTGTTAAGAAGGGAATATACTGTAAATAGGTCAGAGTCCTTTTGGATTGGGACAGCATATCAGTTTAAACAAACTGTTTACAATGGCTTTGAACTGATGGCGTTAATGATACTTGCTGATGGTAGGTCTTATAAAACTGTATTTCATTGTTAACTGATTGAAAATTTTCATATTTAATGAGATTTAATTAATATTTGATATTGAATTGTTGTTGTTTGGTTGTTTGTTGGCTTGGTTTTTTTTTATTCTGTCTCTACTCAAATGAGTACTCCAGCCAGCAAATATGTAGTAAGTGATTACTATATAATGCTGTGTGCTATCATGGGAGGATTATAATTGTAGCTAAAGATTTTTTTAAAGTAGAAATATTGCCATAATTAGTCTCAGTAATTGAATTTGTCTACCTGCTTTGTTAAGCTTTGTTTTCTAATCAACGCTGGTGGTTGCAGTGAATAGAACAACAGTTCTGCAGGTGTCTATATCCTGTCTGATAGTATCAGAAATTCTATTAAGTTAATGATACTGCTTTTACCTTAAATTAAAAAGGTGTTTAAGAAACATCTGGAAACGATAACTGAACTTAAATTTCTAGGTTAAAGAGAGTGTTTTACTACTTATAAATTTGTGTTGAACACAATGTGAGTTGCCTATTTTCTTCTCAGAAAATGATTTTGAACTGAGTTTTAGCAGCCTATTTTAAGAGTGTGGGAAGAGACTCAGGTCTAAAGACACTTCAGTGTTGCTTTTTCCTTTGCTTAGTTTATTGCCTTACTTGTTCAAAAATAGTCAACGATCCATTGAATAAGATTTTAATTCCTGCCAATAGATTGAATTTTCCTGACATCCCAGAAGCTGGACTACAAACAACCTTGATCAGCACACAACCAAACATCCCTGGCCAAACCAATAAATGTCAGACAATTTATCCCAGAAGCCCAATATAGTACAGACAGAATTGTATTTGAACTGGAAAAAAAAAGAAAAAAGGCAGGCATTCTATCAAAGCGCAAGATTCATTTTCTCCTTAGCTTATCAATTAAATCCCCATATAAACTCCCAAGGCCTCTAAATCAAGAGAGCCTCTCCATTTCAAGATTTAACAGGATTTACTCTTAACTCAGGCATTCTTAATTATGACCCTGGGTTTATACTCTGTTGAATGGATTGGTAGAGTCCATAGAATGCCATTGATTAAATTGAAGGATTCGTAAATGGCAGATTAACTAAGCTCGTGGATTTAGCTGTTTCATTTTTTCCGGTTGTAACAGACTAAGATGCTTTTAAAAAAAAAGGATAAAATAGGCATTCTGCAGATTTTTAACTCTGTACATTTTTGAGAGTGTAAGAAATAGTATTGTTAAAGCTAGCTACTGATTAAGTGGGACATGCATCATAATTTACAAGCAATCTTCAAAAGAAATTATACTTTGTTTCTTAGCCCTTGCCTGTAACTGTCCTTTATACATAGACAAGAGAAATCAATTTTGAGGTAAGATTTACATTATTATATATTCTCAGTCTCTTGATGGATAGGCCAGTGAGAAAATCAACAGCATGAGCAGAAAGGTCCTTTGATGGTTGCAGGGATTTATCAGCTCACAGGGTAATTGACAACAATAATGAAAAGACTTCAGTTTCCCAGTCTTTTCCCCCAAATGCAGAGATTGACTGCAAGTTATTTTTTTTTTAAAGTTATGCGTTTGGATAGATGAAGGCATCCAAAGCCTTGCATCTTGCAGCTCTTCTAATTATTTCTATATAGCCCTTATGCTTTCTGAAGAACAGGCAACATGGATTTAATTTATTTAAACCTTTTCAGTATTTTGTTCTCAAACTCAATTTACTTTAAAAATGTGACCCTGATTCCGGATAATAGCCAATCTTATTTGAAGCAAGAGTTGTACTGATTAGCATCTGCCCTTTCTTACATCTTGCCTTTCAGTCCTGTTTTGGAATTTTAATTCAGATGTAGCTAGATATTTCCTGAAAGCAAAATTTTAGATGTGTGAGTTCTAAGGGCAATAGGGAATGATACCAGGTGTTTTGGTTTGGGTTGGTTTGGTTTGGTTTGGTTTGGGTAGGGTAGGGTAGGGTAGGGTAGGGTAG
>JAEANM010006656.1:0-18408 GCA_017656035.1 Myanophis thanlyinensis | reverse complement strand
CTTAACTTACCCGCAGTTGCGTAAGCATTTCACTGCATATCGTACCATGTATGACTGTGTATGTGACCAATAAAATTTGAAGTTGAAATTGAAACTGTTACCTAGTTGGGTAATGAAACGTCTGCAAGAAAACAGCCAAGCTCAGAGAACACCAAGGACCCCTTATTTAAAATTGTGATTTCGAATTGGCCAGTTTCCAGGCTGTGGTTAATTTTTTTCCCTCTGTGCTCTTTTTGCAGCCAGAAAACCTTATCTACTTCTTCTATTCAGAATGAAATCCCAAAGAAAAAAACCAAGTTTGATGCCATATTAGCCAATGGGGACAGGTAAGCTATTTAAAGGGCTATTGGATTTGTCTTTGCTTAAAAAAAGAAAGGAAAGAAAACATTTGGTACACTTTCTAGTGTTTAGAGATGAAAAGGAGAGAAGTTCCTCAAAATGTCCTCAAAATTAACTGTGAGTCATTCTGAAAAGGAAGAGGAAGACATTTCTGTTTCTCTTTCCCCTACCCCCTCTTCAGCCACAATTTCACTCATAGATAGATCTCCTGCAGAACTGCTCTTTGCCTCTCATTGGCTTGCAAACAATTTAAAGATATGATTTTCAATAGGTCGTGATACAGAAAAAAAATTAATGCAGTAAGCTCTCCCCTGTCTTATGATTCCAGTCTTGTTTAGTCTTTCTATTTATGTAACAGAACTGGGCATATTAATACAACATTTGTTTTAGTCTGTATATTGTAGTTCAAATACTCAAATTATTTCATTTATATCAACTCAGCACAGGTAGTAAGTCATTCAAAGAGGCAGTCCGTAAGAAAGGACTATCTGTAATTGTTAAATTAAAACCTGCCAAGCAGTCTAGTACTGTTATCCACAAATTGCAGGGCAAGGATGAAGGCTGAGGAAGCAAAGCTGCTTTATGGAATCTTCCCTTATCTTGGTCTCCAGTCTGCCTGGAGAGTCCTTGGTGTTGTAGTCACAACATATCTGAAAAATGCCTGATTGGGGAAATTTGGCCTGTGGCCACCAAGAATGGACATTCCTATGCAAGAATTGAATGAAGGACACCCTTTGGTCTAGTGCTGTACCATATCCAACTGCAAGTTTGCAGGTTTGCATTTAGGCACAAATGATCATCAGGCTCAAATTATCCTACTTTTGACCAATTTTATGAAAACCCAACTCTCTGAGAAGGCTGTAATGTTGGGAAAAATTGAAGGCAAGAGAAGAAGAGTGAGGTGGATGGACTCAGTTACAGAGACAATGATCCTGTTGGGGGACGCAAAAATAGATTAGGGATAGATCACCTTGGAGAAAATCTATATGATTGCCAGGAGTCAGAAACAACTTGATGATGTCATCAGATTGCAGCTAACCCCAAGAAACTGGACTTTCTCGTCCAGTTGCCTCTTGAAAAAAGCACCTTTGGGACCCAAGAAATATTCTTCAGTTTATTTAAGCAAATATAATTTCTGGGTACCAACTGATAATCCAAATTATCTAAAACCAAAATATTTCAAACCTCTATTAAATTATAGAGGCGCCTCTTAATGTTTTAGAGCATCTGAAATTTTCAGCATGATTAATATCCCTATAACTTCTAGAGTATTGGGGGGGGGGAGATTTGCAAATGAGAACCAGTTTAGCCTAATGGTTAAGGCATCAGCTTAGAAACCAGGAGACTGTGAGTTCTAGTTCTAAGCAGGAAAGCTGGCTGGGTGACTTTTGGCTAGTCACAAGGGTTGTTGTTATGGGGAAAATAAGAGGAGGGAGAAATATTATGTATGTTCATTGGTTTGAATTACTTATAAAATAATAAAGGCAGGATAAAAATCTAATATAGGCATAAATTTGATTAGAAGTTCTTGCAGTGTTCATAAATAGCCACTGGAGGGCAGGTATAAACTGAGAAAAAAAAAATTGCAGGTAGTCCTCAACTTACGACCACAATTGAGCCCAATTTTTTTTTTCTTGTTAAATGAAACATTTGTTAAGTGAATTTTGCCCCATTTTGCAACCTTTCTTGCCTCAGCTGTTAAGGGAACCGCTGCAGTTGACAACTTAGTAACCCAGTTTGTTTGTCAGAAGCTCACAAAAGGGGATCGCTATAACCTTGGGACACGGCAACGGTCATAAATACGAAGCAGTGGCCAAGCATCTGCATTTTGATCATGTGATCATGGGGGATGCTGCAAAGGTCATAACGGTGAAAAACGGTCATTTTTTTTCAGTGCTGTTGTAAACTTTGAACCGTCACTAAATGAGCTGTTGTAAATTGAAGACTGCCTGTACCGGGGTTTGCAGTCAACCAAAGCTGAGTCAGCAGGAATCTGACTGTAACTATTCTTGAACTCAAGTGTGCAAGGTTTCTGCCCCAGATCTGTCTGTGATATGGAGGCTATTTAATACAGCTGGAAATTGCATCAGATGTGCATCAGATCGGCAGACTTGGAAAGTGACTAGGCCTTCCTTTAAGCAGAACAGTCCGGCATTTGAGATTTTGGAAATCTTGGAAAGGAAAAAAATTGAGTTTCACTATTTTCCAGATAATCTCATTACATTGTTTATTTTTTTAATTAGAATTTTAAAACAACAAACATAAAAACTAACAGAAAGTAATATTTAAGATTAAAAAAAGAAAAAAGCCAAAAAGTACAGAAAAAAACCCCACATATAAAGAAGTGACAAAGAAATTATTTTAAGTCTATCTACTAAAATCATTGTCAACAATTTATAATCTTTATTCAGTAATAACATCGGTGTATAATTTTTTTATTAGCATTAGATCTTGCTCCTCTTTAGGGATTAATACTACATTAGCCTTTTTTCACATCTCTGGCATCTTTCCTCCCTGAATCCATCATATTTTGGAGGGGTTGTAAAAGTTAATCCTCAAAGGATTTGTAATAGGAATTCAATAATCCATCTGGTCCTGGTATTTTTCCTGGATTAATCAGAAGTCATTAATTATTTCAGAAACTTCCCTTGTTTTTATGGGTTCATTCATAACTTGTTTTTGCTTCTTCGTAAGTCTTGCACATTGGTTTTCTAAGTATTATGTATTTTCCAAAGAAATACCACATCCCTTATACAAATTAGAATAATGAGGAAATTTTTTTTGTATAACTGCATTGTCCATTAATACAGTATCTCCCTTTTGAAGTTTCAAAATCATTTTCTTTTCTTTCTCTTCTTAGTTTATGTGCTAGGCATTTCCCTGGTTTATTTGCAAATTCAAAATTATTTTGCTTTCCATAGCTCGTTTTTATTTCCATTTCTCTTAGAGTTAATATTGACAATTGTTGCTTTAAAAGTTTAATTTGATGTGAAATTCTTAACTTCTCTAGCAGATTGTTTTTTTTTTAATCACATCCAAAATAGCCTTTGTTTTCTCTTGGGTCTTCTTTTTAAGATTAGTGTTATTTTATGTGAAATAACATGTGATGAAAGTTTTCTTGTATCCCAAATCATTCTTAAATTAATAACTTTATTTATTTATAAAAACTTTCTCCTTGTAATCTTCTACTATCAACTCTTTCTATAATAGCTTATATTTAATTTCCATCTGAAAGAAGTAGGTTTCCTTTTACCAATCAAACTCATTGAGCCAGTTTAGTTTCTAATTGATTGAGCATTGTCTTAAGTAAACTCAAATTGCTTTATCATCTTTCTTGACCAGCTTTTCCAAGGAAACTCTTCTACTTTAATCTTGCAGCCCGGGTGTTTAAGCACAAAGAATTAGGACCATAGGTTAAATTGCAGTTCAAAAGATGTATTGTTCAATCCTATACATAAGAATCTAGTCAACTAAAGTTCAATACTAAATTGGGTGCCAGATAAGGGTCAACAGAATTCAAGAGAGGTTGGACTTAGTCTATTTGTGGGAAGGTAATGATTCTAGGCTAATGACCCCCAGCTCTGCCTGCTCTTTTCCTACACCCTTATTTAAAAATGAAAATACTAAAGAAGACAAACTTCACTCACTCTTACTGTTTTTCTTTTAAAGCTGTTATTGTTATTTGTGTCTCCATGGTTACTGTCAAGTACTCAGTCTACTCAAGTTATCGTCATAGTTTGTTTTGTAAATTCAACCAATTATCGGGAGTCTTTTAGTGTCAAGCAAGCAGCATTCCCACAGAAAGTCTGAGTCAATTGTTTAATTCAGGTAGGATTTTGGCAATGCAGTTTCGTAGAAAAATTAATCTTTCCCAAATAACTTTCCCCTTCATCCAATTTAAAGTTACTTATATCATCTCTTGTTAAGCTTTTTGCCAAAAATCACCAAGACAGAGCCTTATCTGTTGTGAAAGGGAATCTCTCTCAGACTGTACAGTAATTATATCGAAATGTGATTAAGAAATGCAGATGGGCTGGTTGTTTTGTCCATTTTTAACTGTTCCACAGCTGTGAACGTAGATGGAATCACACACCTCCCCAAATACTCAACTCACAACTAAACTGCAAAAGCTTCCAGTTTTGCAGCTAACCTATGAGAGCATCTGTCAGGGATCTGTATGGGAGATCAAATGGGTTATTTCATAATTCTCTTCTTTGTCTGGAGAGAATTCGGTGCCTCCGGGTGTAGATCTCTGCTGTAATACTGTCTCCGCTCTCTGAAGGTGATTAAACCACTCTTGATCCTCACCAGAAGTCTTACTGCATCTTTTAGATGCATATAACTCAATATGAAGACTGTTTATGAAGTCTTGTGAAAATCACCAAGGTTTAGGATTATATCCTTAAGCTGTTAGGGTTTCAGCAGCTTGCTGTGCCTTACTGAAATGCAACCTCAGGTTGCAGAAATGCAAAACACAGTTGTACTTTGCAGAAATAATGGTTAAGGAGAGAATAGAATTCTTTATTTAGAGCAGATGTTGAAATAAAAGGTTGTACCAGATACCATACATGGACATGATCAGCACAACTCACTTGTGTTATTTTTTTTTGTAATGAGGCTCCCTGAAGCAATTGAATAAGAGGTATGAAAATTGTGCCCTATGAAATGCATTAAAACTCAGTGATGGATGGCAACCTTTCTAAACATATAGCTTTATGGGTCCAACCCTCTTTTGTTCGTGGATTCATGGATCCATTGCTGTGGATATTGGGTTGTAGTAATGAGCATAATGAAGTCACTCCAATGCTCTCCTACAGTTTTTCTCCAGACCTCGCTTTGGATTCCCCTGGCACCGATCATTTTGTCATCATAGCCCAGCTGAAAGAAGAAGTAGCTACTTTGAAGAAAATGCTACACCAGAAGGATCAGATGATCCTAGAGAAAGAAAAGAAGGTAACTCCTGCTGGGATGCTTTGCTCCTGTATTGCTCATTGTCTTGCTCACCCGCTGTTAGTTGGAGAGGAGAGGTCAGGATCTAACACCTTAATGTTCCTCAACCTTAGCAATTTATAATCCAGCTGTTCTGCTGACTGGGGAATTCTTGGAGCTGAAGTCCAGAAATCTTAAAAGTTGCAAAGGTTGAGAAATACTGCTCTAAGCCTGGAGGTGAACCCATGCTGTCCTTTCAGAGTTTGTATTTGAAAGTGATCTAGGAAGTAATGTCTGCGTTGAGTATAACTTCATACTCACTAATCTGAGAAACGCAATGAAAAATCATCATTTCTTTTTCTGATTATTGCTTAATATATAAAGCCGCTTTCCCAACCAGCAGTTAAAACAGCATCAACTTATCCATTCATCCATGCCTGTCTGTCTGTCTGTCTATCTAATATTACAACAATAAACATTAAAAATCCAGCACCAAAGTTAAACTTTCACATGCAATCCATCACTAAGTCTTCTAATCAGTCTTATCCTATCCCACACTTAGAAGACTAGAAGGGTGGGGGACTGCCAAAATTCAGAGGAAATGTGTTCCGTAGGTAGAGGCTATCACAGAAAAATCACACTTCCTAAATCCCATAAGATGGCAACATTTAAGGGGATGGAATAGGAATATACCATCCTATTTGACCTGATGACCTGGTGGCGCAGTGGTTAGAGTGGAGTACTGCAGGCTACTTCTGCTGACTGCTGGCTGCCTGCAATTTGGCAGATCGAATCTCACTAGGGTCAAGGTTGACTCAGCCTTCCATTCTTCCAAAGTCAAGAAAATAAGGACCCAGATTGTTGGGGGCAATATGCTGACTCTGTAAGCCACTTAGAGAGTGCTGTAAAAGCACTGTGAAGCGGTATATAAGTCTTAAGTCTTGTTGCTATGAGAGTAATGAATATCCTTAGGGAGCGGCGATCTTGCAGTACCTGGCTCTGTCTGGGTCATGTAGGGCTTAAAAGCAATAGCCGACACCTTGAATTCCATCCAGAATAAAATTTAGTACCCATGCAGCTTGCACAACAGAGGTGTTGGAAGCGCATAGTGGCCATGAATATATGTACTAACTCAGATCCCAGACCCAGAGAAGGCAGATTTAAGTCCCCAGAACCATACACCAAGGGAACTCCACTGCTAACCCCGTCAAAGTCCAGGAGCACAAGTACGGATGCTGCTACAGTGAAGGGAGGAAGATAAGCGAGAGCAATTCCCATGGATCCCTTTGGCTCAACCTCACAAAGAAGGTCTCACATCTAGTGATCTCTTGTCGGCCACTAGTGACTCACAAATGACAATAGCCACACCCTCACCCCTGCCCTAGAGTCATGGTTGAAACCCAGGAGAGTCACGTTTCAGGGAGGGGAATCTTCCTTTGAAGTCTTTGTTTCCTTCTCTCTATCATGTTTATTACTATTTTTATCTTTTAAACTGTTCTTCTGTATTGTTGCCAAGAAAACAATGCGGGGGCTTGTCCATAAATTTGCCAGGAGTCCAAGCTTCATTTGAAGTTGGTTTTTTAATCCTGTTTCCTCTTAAATCATCCCTTCGAATGAGATGATTGGAATGATCGATGAGATCACTGCGTGGAAAAGAGAATACGATTGAACAGGCAAGATAGCTGTCCAAAAAATAATTAAACTTTTTTGATGTTTAAAGCTAGAATTTACTGGCAGACAAGTAAAACACACTGGAGTTGTGTTTTGCCAGTTCTCTTCTATGGGGTAGAAATACAGACAAGGGACCAAAATGACAGTCAGGGAAATAGAAGCCTTTGAAATGTTGAGTGACAAAGGATGACCAAAACTATCTCTTTTTGAATTTGGACAAAATGTGATATAGTCTTCCATAATATGGGAAAGATCATGGAGAAATTGTAAATAACGTCCAAGAAAAAAAAAGAAATAGGAATATTTAGAACATACAATACACCACCAGAAATCCTAACTAATCTACAGTATCTCGTGCTGCAATCACAGGACTAAGAATAAACCCTAAACACAATGCGTAGCATTAGGCCCTAAAAGCTTCTCAGAAAAGCTTGTTTCTTCAGTTTTTCCTTGAAGACATTGTTGGAGATAGATGAACTTCCATTGGGAGATAATTCTAGAGGTCCTGCCCCATCACGGAAAAACAACACTTCTGGATTTTGCCTGCCCTCCCCTTCTCCTCTGAAAAATGGGAACAACCGGCTGCTTGTCCCACCATGAAGTATCAGGCTAACTTGAGCTAGGATTATGTGATCCTACAGTAACCAGGCACCAATCCATAGAGGGGTTTATGGATTGAAATCAGCACTAATTAATTAAACAGAGTCATGGGCGATTCAGCACTCAAAAGTTATACATATTCTGGCTGAAATATTTATCTGCATGGTTTGGCAAAAAAAACCATGTCCTTTCTTTGGACAGTAACCCAAAATAACAAATAGTGTTGATAGTCACCAGTAGAGTGTGGCCGCGCGGGTGATTTTGGGGGCTTCTCGGAGTTCCCATATTACACCTCTCTTGCACGAACTATACTACTACAGAGGCGGTTTAAATGTTTAATTAATTAATTAATTAATTAATAGAAGGTAACATCATTTTTCTGAGGTTCTCTTCTCCCTCTTCTTTTTTTAAAATATATTGTGCCATTATTTGCCTGGATATTTAGTAGGATGTGGCTCCAGTGTTACTATGTAGTATATTTCATGTATTTGAAAAATTATTTACTGTAACAAAATACACATGCAACACCAATGTAGCCATTTCTTTATCTCTTGTTAACTTCTTAACTTTTTGTGTGGGTGGCTCAGTCAAATACAGCGAACTTCATGTATATGCATGCCCATATTTTGCGGATGCACTGCCCAAGGACAGAGGCAATATTCAGCTCCCTGAATGTGATAACAAAATGGATTATTTTTTCGCTATCGCTCCAAAATACAGATTAGAGAAATGGAACTAAGGTACCTTTGAAAGGCAAACCAGTCAAAACTCCGCCTTTTTTTAAAAAAACTTTTCTGCCATCACATAGTATGTTCATAATTATTTCTATTGTTTAAAATTTTAAGTCCATTGTTCTCAATAATAGGATGCTAGTATTAAAAGAGACAAGGAAATGGCTCGTGTTCTGATAATCTGAAAGATGTCAGGAGGGAATTGGCCCCAACTAGGCTAGGTACAGTACCTGTTTCAGTTTTCCAGAAAAATATATTAGGAGGTTTAATAAAACACCTTCTATTATTCTTCAGCCTGGAACTGACTTACTTGTTTCCACTGGGGAAGGATGGCATTGTGTTAGGTCACTTCAGTGCGAATGCGTCTCAGCAGCCCAGTTTTCTTTGTTTTGGTTTGCAGATAACAGAACTGAAGGCTGACCTACAATACCAGGAATCGCAAATGAGGGTGAAAATGAACCAGATGGAAAAAACTCACAAAGAAGTTACAGAACACTTGCAGGTAATCTTGATTTCATTTGGCCTTTTTACAAGTATTCACAAGATTCATTAGACTTGATTGCTACCCTGTGCTGTGCCAAAATGTGTTAATATTTTTTCCTCAGTTTTGGCTTGATTTTCAGTGCATTGCATGAACCCAGCCATTGTGGTTTATAATATCCCATGTTATTATGAAAGTGCTTCCAGTCTCAGCAACCCAGGTGTGTGGAATTCAACTCCCAGAATTCCCCAGCCAGCACTAGGCCATTAGGAATCAGGATCCAATTTGGGTCAATCACAGGGACCAGAGGTTTAATCTTCTGAGTTTTCGGACTAGTGCTGGAGCCCAGCCTCGGAACTTCTCTCTCACCAGGATGAGAAGTTCCGTGAGGATGGGCTCCAACACTAGAAAACTTAGAAGATTAAACCTCTGGTCCCGGTGACTGACCCAGATTGGATTCTGCAACATTATCCTAGGACAGTGGTGGCGAACCTTTTACTTACCGAGTGCCAAAAAGTACGCGCTTTGTGTGTGCCATCTGCACGTGTGCGACTCCTCCACGAGCGCTGCATGTGCAACCACACCATCTGTGCATGCATGCAGCTTTTGCATGTGCATGCGCAGGAGAGCTCCGAAGACCAGCTGGATTTCCTGCTGCAATCGCTTGTGCATGCACAGTGGAAGCCCAAAGACCAGCTGGGTCTCTGCAATTGTGCATACGCACATGCGCAATTGCATGCGCATGCTCAGCTGGAGGTAAGTTGGCTAACAGCTTGTGTACCCAGCAAGATGGCTCTGGGTGCCATTCAAGGGACCAGAGCAGTGTTAAACCACAGATTAGCAGTATGCAAATCGAACCGTCTTAGCTTACTCCAGGGTAGTTATCCATTGGTTAGCATACTGAAATGCACCTTTTATTCACACCTCTCTTCCTTTCTCCCTGCAGGCCAAGAACCGAGAGCTGCTGAAACAGGCTGCAGCTTTATCCAAGAGCAAAAAATCCGAGAAATCAGGAGCAATAACTTCCCCTTAAATTCAGTCGATCTGTTGCCCTATGATGTTTAAAACCCCACAGTTCCAGAACCACACATGGATTGCTACTTTTGTGAACATGACAGAATCCGTTTGAGATTGCCTATTCAGTAGAGTGCACCAGTGCTGGTTTATAAAATCTCCTGTCATAGTACAGTGATGAGAATGATTGGGCGGCTTGGTCCTCCCTTCTGTTCTCCAAGCTCAAAAACGAGCCCATTTTTAGCTCAAGTATCTTTCTCTCCAACCAGTTTTATACCATCACTGCCTTGGGACTGATGAAGCAAGAGGATCTAGTTGCCAATTGGATCCTTTACAGAATTCTGCTTTTGTACTACACAAGAGAACTAAAGTGGCAAGAACCAGTTTTAAAACATTTTTTAAAAGCATTTTTAAAATGAATATTCTGCCTATTTGGAGATGTGTCTACCCCTCAATTCTTAAGGACAGCTTGAGACTTTTTCTCATAGGTGTTTGTAAATGGAGAACGGAGTTTCAATCAGCAATTCTCTCTCTCTCAAGCTTCTAAAAATGCAAGCGTTTCTTGTCAGAATAGTTGAACTTGCTCATGTGGAGCCAGCAGTTATGAATTAATGTTTTGCTCGCGGTTTTTTTATGCTTCTTTAGGTAACACAGCTTTTTAGGCTGGTTCAACAGCTCCTTCGGTTTGGAGTGATATCAGGAATCAGAAGTAGGCTAAAATTACTTTTCAAGTACATGGGGTGAATTAGTAACAAGTGTATATCTCTGCCGTTTTCCTGAAGAAAAAACAAAACCGTTTTGACTTTCTTGGCAGCAGGATAAAAGGAATTGGAGGAAATGCTGAAACTAGAGGACAAAGATTTGCTGAAATCTTGATATGCATATATATATATATATAAAATACACCCTCAAGTCAGGTTTATGTGGCTTGCAAGAAAATGAGATGGCTTTAAGTACTGAGAGAGAACTCTGATGCCTGTAAAGGTAGAGATGAAAAGAATTCAATGAGCTTTTCAGCTCTATAGTCCCTGGCTGGATTTTCTGGGAAATGGTAAGTGTTCAAAAGCAATGAGAAGCTAAGCATGCAGAAATTGAGGCTGTACTTCAGGTTATTTATTTTTTAATCTTGTTTGCTCTTATTGGTAAGAACCTATTGGCTAAGAAAGAGCATACTAAATAGAACCTAATTTTTATACTTAATATATATTTTTAGGAAGAATTGATTCATAGAGATTTAAGTAGGGTTTTTTTAGCAATCTTTCTCTCACCCTCAATTAAGAGGAAAATTATATTTCTGGAACAATATAGGGGTGTGGGGGTTTTTTTCCCCCCCTTCGTTGTGACAGTTCAATCATGCATTAAAGTGGGTGCTTTGCCGTGATGCTGTTTTTTTCTGGAATGTATTAAGTTGATTAGTATGAAAAGACATACTAAAATATGCATGGGGGGAATCTTACAGCAGCTTTTTGTTTGGATATTTTGTGTATGGCTTTCTGGATTGGTCCAGACAAAATAAGCTTTATTTTCTTTTTTGAACTTGGGCCTGGTTTAAGCTTTGCTTGTCCTCATGAAACACAAAGAGCTTCGGTGCTAGGGTAGAAATCGCTGTCTGTAGTAAATCAAACATATTTTTTTTTAAATAATTAGGATTTATTGTCCGGTATGTTCTCTCCAATCTTCTTTCCCTATCTCTGTAACTGTTCTTAGTGTTTTAAAATGGCAGAAGCTTCTTGGGATTTTAATAGACTGAATTGTTTTCTACCTGCACTATGGTTGAAAAGTCTCTCAGTTTGGTTTATGAAGATGACATTTCCTGATCAGCATTCTTCCCACCAGAGTGATGTTTCATGAATTAAGCAGATAGCCACACATGTGGTAGGGCATAAATGACAGTTCCTTAGGGAAAAACCCATACCCTTATTACCTTACTCCTCCAGGAGGTCCACAACAGATGAGTAGCAGTCCCCACCTTCACCAACTCAATGAAGAAAAAAGTGTTATGGTAGATTGTGGGGGCTATCAAAAGGAAATTACCGGTATATATTCCTGGACCTAGAGTGATTATAGGTTAGCAGTGACACTTGTTTGTACTTTGGTTGAGGCCAGAAAATCTAGGCATGTAGCATAATGGGAGTTTGGCGGCAGAGCACCACAAAATCCCAGGTGTGTGCAGACTAGACTGGGAAGTTAAAATACATCCCTGAAGCAGGAGCTCATTTCTGTATTGATGCCAAGAAAGCCACATTGTAGCACTCAGGTAATTAGCAGGTGTCTTGACTTAGGGACATTCTTGCCTGTTTATACCTGTTCCTTGTCATATCAAGTGCAATGGCATAGAGGCAGGAAAGGGCAGGTAAGGTTTATAAGATTTGTTTTGGTGGTTTTGAGTTTGTTCTGTTTGTTTTTGCTCTTTGTTTCTTAAAAAAAAAAAAAGGTCCCTGAAAGTTAGTACAAATGATTGAAGTCTTGGAATTAAGGAGATCTATTCTCACGCAGGAGGATAATTTAAAAAAAAAATAGAATGAAATAGAAAAATAGGATTTTAAAGCATGATTTTAAGGAGAAAGGCCAACACTTCAGTTATTTCCAAGAGTTGTATTCAGAATATTTTGCAGATGATGGCAAGGGTTAACATACCTAACAAATCACAACCTTTGAATAAATTCAGTGTAAGGTTTTTTTAAACTTGTTATTTGGTTACTTTTTTAGCAAGAACAATTTATGATCTTTAAATACCTCTGAAAAAAGTAGTTTAGCTTTCCAGTATTTTGTGAAAATAAAAGAAGTTGAATCATTTTTTATATTTATATGCTTAAGAAAATGTGGATTAAAAAAAACAAAATCAGAATTCATAATGAAATGTTGGGTGCTTACTGCTTTTCACAGTTGCTTCAGACTGTTTCCATTTTGTTGTTACTAAAATTATAATTTCTTCACTAACACAGTCCAAAAAATAAATACATTTAAATGGAGTATTGCGCCATTTATGAATTATTTCCATGATCAATTCTCTTTTTCCTCACTTTTTGGTGACTTGCTGTAATAAGTTTAAAAGGAATTCCATATTGCATAGAGTTTGAGCAAGCTTCATTGGACTTTGGATGAGTATCTCAGAGGTTTTTTTAAAAAGTTTCAAGAGAATATATCATTTTTAACAAATTATTTATCACTGATTCTTTTGCCATTAAACGAAGTTGATGTTCAAATATTAATGGTCTTAATTGATGAGATTTAGAGAGCTTCTATAAGAATGGCTTATTCGTAGCCAATTTAAAACTTGTGACCAATTGTTTTGCAAAGTATATTCAAAGTAACACCATAATCTCCCAGCTCTGTAAAATCCCCAATTCTTGGTTGAGAACAGAATAATTGGAGAATAAGAAAATATCAGGCACTATTAATAGATTCTACCTTTCCAGATTTCTTAAATAATATTTGAGGATTTTGAGATAGTAGATAATTAATGTCTTTGTATACAGGTGAAACAGTATCACTTTAATCAAATCTGGAGGAGGAACATATTCTTTAATTATTATTTTAATACGTAATCATTTTCCTTTTAACTCCATAGCAACAAAATATAATATTCCAAATTGGGTACGGCTAAGCCTTTCTCATGTCTTTATTAATATTCTGTGGTTAATCAAATCTGTTTATTACTGTATATAATTGAAGGGAAAGTAACTTGCCAAAATCATGTAGGCAATAAATTGGGATGCTTGAAATAACAGAAATTTAGAGGAAAAGACATATTAAACTATTTTACCAAATAACAAGAGCGGAAAACATTGCCCTGACTTAAATCCTCTTTTAATCTTGTGCATATAATGAATAGAATCATTAATCATTAAAGCTTCTTTAGCTGGTGCCAATTGTTTGAAAAACTATGCCTGTTTAAACTCGCATGAATTAACATAAAATCCAATAACTTTTTAAAGCCCGTGTCATGCTTGCTTAAGATTAATTAAATGGGTTTTTTTGTTTATTCTGCTACTCTGCTAATCATTTTATAGTAATATTCAACAATGTACTCATGTTCAACCAAATTTATTTGGAACTTTTATGTATTTACAAAAAAAAATCCATATATAATCAATTGATGGTAATTGCTACTCTACTTAACATCTTCAGAACCCAAGAATTTGATCAAAGAACTACTACTACTATTCCTGGTTATCTTCCTTCATCTCCATAAGTTCTAAACTAATAAACCTACAATTTCCATCATGCCTGGCCTAAAGTATATTCCTCTTCACCTGTCACACAGCTGGCAGCTCCCTGGCTCTCTCCTCCAGTAACAGGATGGGTTGCATTAGCCAGCAAGAGCTGGGTTTTTGTTATTGCTTAGCTTTGCAATCGGTCCCATACTATAGCAGGATTAGGGCAGTGAGCTCATTGGGAAAGGATGGCATGCATGTTAATAGCTGTCTGTTGGATATGCTTCCAACTGTACTGTCTGGTAGCTGGCTTGTCCTCTTACAAAGAAATAGTAAGTGTGAGAGTCATCCAGAAGATTAAAAAGTACAGGGGGGGGTTACTCATTAAAGGAATATAGTGCCCCTTAATTCTAGAGTGTGACCAAGCAGCATGGTGGCTTAGAAGTGGAGCTCTCACTTTACAATCAGGAGGCTGTGAGTTCGGTCCTAGGGCAGCAGCAGATATTTCTCTGTGTGTGTGTGTGCAAAGAGCAAATATCTGCTGTGAACTCTGCATAGGCATCAGGAGGGAATCCAGCCAGTAAACGCTCAGCTCCCAATAGCCTCAACTCCACCCTGATGCAAGGGATTATAGAGTCATTAAAAGAGAAAAAATTCTAGAGTGTGCCCATTCTGCCTAATTCTGAGGTCTTAACTGGGCTTTTCAAGCTCTGTGAAGCAGGTCATCCTTTGAGATCAAAGGAAACATCCCAAAATAAGCAATGGACACCAGGGAACTGATTTCTCTTCCCCATCCCTCGGGTCTTTCTTAAAATGGTCTGGAAAAGAGATGTTCTTCAGAAGTTTTCATGCTGGAACTGCATAAGAAGCTTGTTCAAACATTGTCCTCTCAAAGAAATGGGTGTGATGCTTAAGATTGCAATAAGCAAATGGTATACAGGTTAAACGGAACAGAAATAACAAAATGTATTCAATCCTAAAACACCACTCTGTAGTTTTCATTTCCAAATCCTAGTAACCTTGTATTCTAGCTTGAAGGTAATGGTTCCTAAGTAGCAAAATATCTAGAAATTATGCCTCCCTTTTTCTTTGCTTTTCTCTGAGAGATTTATCAAGGCCAAAAGGTGCTTGGCCAATGATCACTCCCTGGTTCTGGCTTCAAGTGAGACACACCGAAATGATAAAAAACAGATGTTCTTAGACCAGTCACAGCAAGATTATATAGAATAAAGCCTGTGGATACACACTTTATTAGGCATTGCTCATATGCCACATGTATTCACTGCCAGGACTCACTGTAGAAGTTTTTTTTTTTTTTTTCAAAGAAAAGTGCTTATATTTTTAAGATACTAAATGGTCTCTTCCAGTTTCTCTGTTTGCACTATTGAGCCAAGAATTCACAGTGGGGAACATAATGAATTGATAAGGAAATTGATGAAGACAATTGCAAAAAGAAAGTTTATTTTCCTCCACCCTCGTTTATTTTAGATGAACCTCTCCAGAGCCAGGCCTGGAAGCTTTTCCTGCAGTGTTTCTGTGTAGAGCAGAAAATAGCAACTATTCCATGGCTGAGTCCATGCAATATGTTCAGCTACTTAAAGCTGAGTTATAGATCTAGCAGCTGTTTTGCAGAAGCTAAGCTTGGTTAGATTTATTTGTGGCTTAGTGTGTCGTGCAAACCCTATCTATTTGGACAGTGGTGTGAATACAAAACATGAATAGTTCGAGTAAGCAGATCAAAAGCATCTTGTGAATTCAGCCACTGATTTTTTCCTAAGTAAGGCAGCTGTATGAACCACCAATACATGGTATTACTGTATAACGTAATTGTGCATATTCCACCTAGCTTTATTTGGAACTCAGGACAGTTGATATTTAACACCCTTCTAACATTTTGTTAACTTTTGTTCGCTCTTTTTATGTTCATTATTTATACACTCCCTTTAAGGTTCAACAACCTACGTTGCTGTGTTGTTGTTTTTTAATGCAGACCCATATCCATTGTACAGAGCAGGCTGACCCTTACAAACAGAGGCCAGACAAGATAGAAGGACCTGTATCAGATGCCTGTTTACTTGAATAAGCAGGATGGATGTGGAAATCAGATCATTCTTTTCCATTTTAGATGTGGGGCGTTTAACTTCTAAGAAGCTGATATTTATAACGGGTCAGTTCTGTGAGGTTATGTCTCTTTTTAAATTTGATTCACATACGCAGTGTGTGGTGGGGGAGCTGTGAAGTGACAACAGTAAGCTTTCATGCAGCTGGGCAGCTAAAATTTAATAAACTATGCTTTCCTTTAAAAGAAAGGAATATGTATAGCAATGTACTACCAACGAATTGATGTGCTCATCAATGTGTACTCAACTGTATAATCTTGAATTGGTTTCTGAAAATGGTTTGCTAAACAGACTTCCCCGTGTAGAGTCTTGAACACTGGAGTATTTCTAGTGAGCACAACCAGTGGGCATTATTAATTGCATGATGGGACTTGTCAAACAGCCCCCCTGGAGGATAGTAACCTAGAGGAAGCTGTTGTGACTTGAACAGGCTGGCTGAAGATTATGGGAGCTGCTGAACATCATATATGGCACACATCTGGTCAAGAAAAGCTGCCTTATAAAGTTACTGTTTCCTCTTTCTTAATTCCTATATCAAGCTAAATCATAACCCATGGTTTACCAAATAAAGGAGCTGGTATGGCAGATTATGAAGAGGTTTGGAAAACTGACAAATAGCTGGGCTTACACATTGCTCAAAGTCAAAACCAAAGAAACTATAGCTAAGCATAATGTACAATTAGAAGCCATTGAGTTGGCATCTCTTCAACTTCTGGAGAGCTTGCTAAAGAGTTTCTACTATCAAATAGTCTCTTATAATTTCCTGATAAACTCTTGGTTCTTCCAACGTGTTTGCAATCTCTGTATACAGCTCTATGTTTGTGTGTGTGTGTGTATGCATGCATGCATGCACACACTGTGTCTCTGTATCCATCAGGAGAAACCTATCAAGTTGAATCTGGCACCAAATAATTTTTGGGCACGTCCATGTGGTTTCCTCGACAATCATGGAAGTGATTTTCCATGGTTCCTTTTGATATATTGTTTAATTTCTAGCCTTGGAATTTTTTGTTGACTTCCATCCAAGTTGAAATCGGCTCCCATTCTGCTTCATTTTTTCAAGATCAGCCAAGGTGTTTGGCTATCCCTTGCCTATCCCTGTGTGTTTGTATGCATCCAGGTGTTTGTATCCAATCAAAAAACCCCACTAGAAAAGCTCATTAAAGCAGCCCGATGAGGATAAATACCTAGTCCACAATCTATCTGGTGCCAGAAGACCTCATTTCCTTCCTCCCTTCCCCAACAGTTCAACCTTGCTCAACAATAATCTCGCTGAGACAGTTCACAACAACAGCAACTGGTTCAACAAGTTCTTTTTCCAGCCATGTTGGTAAATCCTTATTGAGCCACAGTTGAGCAATGGTGAACTGTGGTTAAAAATAGCTCTTAGATAGATATGTGTGTATGTGAGAGGGGAGGGGGTGGGCTTTTTCTTCTGTCCTTGCTACTACTGTATTAATTCAAGGTGCATTGAGACAAGCCAGTTTCAGCTAAACCACAAATTCCTTCTCCTTCCCCCTTTCTTTGTATGCAGACGCACACACCACTATCCCTTTGCAGTGTGACTTTTCTCCATAGACCTTGGGTCTTCCTTTGCCCCTCCTCTGCTCCCAACTGCTCACTCATTGGCTCTGCTGCAAAGCAGGAAGGCAAGATATAGAGATGTTGCTCTAATTGGCAAACTGGCTTGATTCATATATAGAGAAAGGCTGTTGCTGGGCAAAGCAAAAAAAAAGTCATTGAAATACTAGTTATTGCTTCTGCTTTATGGACTGTGTTGCGTGGAGCTCTTTAAAAAATCACAAAGCAGAACTTATTATCAGGGCATTGCCCCAATTAGAAAGCCTTTTCTCCTGCTGAAATGAAGCTCAAGCTAAAATAGGGCTAACAATGTCAAAAGCTGCAACAAATCCACATAACCATTAGATGGCGCCAAAGAGATAGAGTAAATTCTCATTCTTTGTGGCCATCTAGTGGTCATCTGGGATTTGGCAGCCCAGACATAACATTCAGAATAGCTGGGAAAGGCAAAAGCTAAGCTTAGTAGCATTGTTTTATTGCCGCTGCTTCTTCTAACCGTGATTTTCTGGAATCAAAGTGGAACAGTTACACCCACTCTTAATTTGGAAAGAGACAAAAGAGTTTTCCGCTGTTTGCAGAGATGTATGTAACTTACACTTCTGGGGAAAATCCTTGGGACTCTCAAGAAATAGCAGGCTGGCCAATGCATACGCCCATTTAGAGCTTCCATAACTGATCAACACCATGGTAAAAAAAGCCCGCCAACGACTCTTTCACCTCAGACGTCTGAGGGACTTCAGACTACCACCAAAGGTGCTCAGAAACTTCTATTCCTGCACTGTAGA
>JAEANM010006655.1:0-18409 GCA_017656035.1 Myanophis thanlyinensis | reverse complement strand
TATTTTTTTTAACCAATTCTATATCCTCTTCTATCGATTTATTTTTTAACAAATTTAATTCCTCCAAAACTTTTTCTGCTTAAGTCATGTCAGTCATTAAGTGAGTCACCATGCAATCGTATCTGTGTTTACATTTTTTATTGTGGCTATTGTTAAGTGAATCTGACGGTCTTAAGCAAATCCATTGTCCTCAGTGGGCTTTTTTTTTTTTTTTGCCTGGAAGTAAAGGCGAGTTCCTGGCAAAATAAATCATAAATTGCAGTCACATGACAAACAGCCATAAATGCAGGATGGTTGCCAAGCATCCAAAATGTGGTCACATGGGGTGTCTAGTCATTGGAACTTCAAATCTGGGTCATATGTAGCCCTGCGGAATCTGTCATAACTTTAGCTTAGCGACCGGTCAAAAGTAGAGGACTACTTTTATATAGACAAGAGCATCAAATTTCCAGTACAACCCCTCTTCTGTTCCTTTTATAATATACATTATGTTAAAGATTTGGTTGGCAGGAACTTTCCAGCCTTTGGGGCACAATTCAGTGATAAATTTCCATGATAGATAATATAGTGATTTCTTCTAATGCATTACCAGAAAATATTTTCACATCTTCCCAGCAATTCCCTCTATGCCTTGAAAATTTATTTTAGCAGAGTTCTCCAAACTAAAGTAGGTACCAGATGTTTACTGCAGTGCGAGCAAATTTAAACGTTTTATTTTTTCTTTTTCATATTTGTTTCTAATGCCAACTAAATTAACAAAAATTAAAATTGCATGTATCTTAATATTGACTTGTTTATGCACTATAGTTGAAGCCAAACTTTGTGTCTTTTCAAGTGAAATTACAAGTTTGCTATTTGAAAAGGGAAACAGGATTTTGCAAATACTTATTCAAAGACATACTAGCTTAATAATTATCAATCATGTTGATTGATTCAGTGGTTTATCCAGATAAAATTGCAATTAAAGCATCAATGTTTATTTACTCCTTCCCAAAGATTTTGACATACTGGAAATTTTGTCTGATTATATCACAGAATTCTGTCATACTGATGATCACATACTTGATCTGAATAACCAAAACATCTATTTTTTGGCTTCTAGCTCATCCGTCTACTCAGCTCATACCTGACAACTATATTAAAAATGGCTGCTAGTAAGGCAAAAAGTCAAAGTTCACTTGCCCTTCACAAAGTAATCATGGTTGGTAGTGGAGGCGTGGGCAAATCAGCACTTACACTTCAGTTTATGTATGATGAGGTAAGATATTTGTTGCTTTTCTATGCATAGGTATTATGATGATGTACGTACTACAGGGCCTGCACTAAACTGCTTTTACTGTGCATTGTGGGACATCAATACAAGACAATAAATTTGTAGAACATTTTTCAGAAAGAGAAATAATTTTATTCTGTTTTTTTTTCTGTTAGTAGGTTAGATTAGATAGATCTCATGGTTTTAAATATAAGAAGCATTCCAGAATAGTCAGTAAAATAATATCTCTTTATAATTTTTTTATACCTGAAACTATTTTTTTTCATTCCAAAACCAATATACCACTTCATACATTTTTTTAAACTTTTCAATTCTCTTGAGAATGTAATCATACATAAGAAAGTGACAAATTCTTAAAAGAGACATATTTCTACATTTTTCCATGTAGAAATTACACGGAAAAAATATTCCTGCAGCAGTACTATTTTTTGCATTTTAACAGCAAATATTATTCCCTTTTCATTACTCCATTTTTAGCAACATTTACAGCCTTCATTTCAATTCTAGCCTTAGACATGTTGTAATAATTTATATACAAAATTGTTCTGCATGGCCTTTGTCATTTTTTAAAAGTATTCTCTCTCTGACTACATCCTTTCGCACTTTTGTTCTTGACAACATGCATACTTTTTCTCTTTTGCAGCAGTCATTCTTTGCTGTGCATGTTTCTTATCCATGGTTTCCTTCATGTAATGGTTCTGCAAATTATTTTTCATTCTCTCACTACTATTTCATAATTGCGTATACCTGGAGCAATTCTGTATATTCTCTCCAAGGAGTTTTTTCATCCTCTTTCCTTACATTCATTCATTCTATTAGAAATTAATTTATCTTCTACATTTTTCCACATAAAGCTCTTATTTCTCCCCTTCAACTTTCTCTCTAATTATTTTTATTTTTCTGGGTTTTTTTTTAATGTCCATTTTGTGAAGATCTATTGTTGACATTGCCAGAAACAATGGCCTGTCTTAAACTGAGAACTTCTTATTCCCTTTATCCCCTTTCCATGATGCCATAATCTTTAATCTACTATCAAATTATCAAAGTAATCATACTTAATTATTCATTGTTTTTCTGTGTATACATAAACTATATACGGTCAATGAGCATTCCCTTAGCGAATGTTTGACATTACGTGATCAGCACCCCTTAGTGTTTACAAATAAGACCTGAAACTACGAATCTTGTAGCACCACAGCAGTTGTTTGCCCTTACAAACAACTGCAGAGGCTCTGCAACATTTGTCCCATACTTCGCTGGCCAAAGTGGAGGTTCAGAGGGGCAGACCAACCCCTCCAATGCTCTCGCCCAGCACATTGCAGGCCAAAATGGAGATACGGAGGGGTGGGTTCGAACCTCTGTGCAGGCCTGTGCAGGCCTCACTTAGATTCACTCCCACGAATCCTTGGGTTACGAATGTAATGGGCAGGTTCAATTACATTCATAACTAGAGGACTACCTGTATTTGAATCATGCCTTTTTCTAGGCATATATTTATTGAATGATCCACCTTTATAATTGATCATGGGTTTTAGAAAATCATTTAAAATATTGTATAATTTTTGTATGGTTTTTCCTTACTGTTTTATCAACATTCACCAGACTGTAACACACAGTTATCACCAGCCTACAATTATATTCATCCACAACAATCTAGATGCTATCAATTTATGTGTTTGATATGAATATCAAAATCATACATCTTAGATATTTCATAATTACATTTACACTTTGATTTATATGTTTTCATCACCTCCATTCCATTAGTTCAACTTTGTTTTCATTCAAATTTATTATTCCTTTCCCCTTTTATCTTAGTTTTACAGCACAGCACATAATTGCTTTTCTTTAATTCATTTCCTTAATTCATGCCCTTAAATATCATTTACTTCTCTTACGCTCAAGTTGTAACCTTCTACATTTCATGGTTATCAGTAGATGGGGCAAATAAATTGCCATCCAATGTGGCTTTTGATAACTTGAGGTTTTCACATAAGACTTTTCAGAAAGACAGGTAAGGGTAGAATTAGGTTACTAGCTGTCCATGCCGCATGCAGCATTTCCTGCTAATGATAAAGACACCTGGGTCAGTTTTGGCACATTTTGACTAGTGTGCCACGAGCACAATCAAACCCAGTTTTCCCCAAACATTTTCACTCTCTGTAAGATAGGATTTCTAAAATAAAGGCTACCTTGCAAAATTTATTTTAGCAGAGTTCTCCAAACTAAAGTAGGTACCAGATGTTTACTGCAATGCGAGCAAATTTAAACGTTTTATTTTTTCTTTTTCATATTTGTTTCTAATGCCAATTAAATTAACAAAAATTAAAATTGCATGTATCTTAATTGCATGTTTCCAGTATCCCACCAAGAGTGGAGTATACAGTGTACAAATGCTTATTAACACAAAATTTCTACCCATTTTATGATCATGTTAATCTGGCAGAAGCATAACATCTGACTAGGTTGCAATCTCAAGAAAAAAATGCATAGTGCTTAGGACTTCAGAGGTAGCCTTAGAATTGCAATTCTAATGGCAATAGATTCCTCATGAAGGGCTTTCATGAATCTTCATTCCAGAAGAAATATTTGCCTTTACTCACAATAAACCAAAGCAGAATTTATACTTGCCTATAATATCTACAAGGGCATTTTGAAAATAAAATACAGTACATTCTTTTGATTCCTAGATTATTAGTTGAAGCAGATCTTTTAGCACATTAGTGAAGGAAATATTTTTATTTATACACCCCTGATCTGCAAATAGGCATTATTGTTAATTGTTAAGTTATAATCCTCTATAACTTAATTTGCAGTCCAAAGAAGTACTAGAGTTTTATTTCTAACTTATTGTTTTATGCTTTCTAGTTTGTTGAAGACTATGAACCAACCAAGGCTGATAGTTACAGAAAAAAAGTTGTTCTAGATGGTGAAGAAGTGCAAATAGATATTCTTGATACAGCTGGGCAAGAAGATTATGCAGCTATTCGAGACAACTATTTCCGGAGTGGAGAAGGTTTTCTCTTAGTTTTCTCCATAACTGAGCACGAATCCTTTACAGCCACAGCAGAATTTAGGTAAATATGATCTCTAGATGTTCAGTGGTGGGATTCAAATAATTTAACAACAGGTTCTCTGCCCTAATAACCAACTGAACCAGTAGTTCCCCTGAACTGTCTAGAAAGTTAACAACCCGTTCTAGCAAATAGGCGCAGACTGATTGAATCCCACCTCTGTAGATGTTTTCATTGGAGTTTGATTTTTTTAATTGAATTTGTCATAATTTCTTTTGTTTCCAGAATACATTAAACAGTGTGCTAAACTGAACAGGAAAATACTTAACATATTTGAAGACGCAAAGGCTACTGATTAAATGTGGCTGTAGGGGTTGCATTTATGTAGAGCAGCTAATAGTTTTTACTATTTAATTCTCCCTCTGTTGATAATAAATGTTTGCAATAGCTGTAACTGTATGAAACACAAATGCATTTTATATCAGTACATTAGTTTATGGAGCCAGTGGGGAATAATGGTTAAGTTGCTGGACTGGAAGACCTGAATTTTGACCTTCCTTCTGGATGCCACTTTGTCTCACAGCCCTACACTGGGAAGTTAAAAGCCTGTACAATGGGCTTACATGATACATTTAAGGCCTGTAATTTGGCCTTCATCCTGTTGTTTATTGCTTTGGCATAACGGTAATAATAACAGCTAATAATTATTTGAACTGATTATGCTAATACAGTGTTATGCTTTGTTGATGGAGATATGCTGACTGTATAATGTGTACACTTCCTACTTAATCTCATTTAAAGTATATTTAACTGTTTTCAATGTGTGTGTGTGTGTGTAAAATGAATGAATGAATGAAAGGTATAATAGATTGCATCAGTTAGTTGCAATTAGTTATATTTTGAACAGAAACCAGAAAAAACACATATTATCTGGGTCTTGCCTGATAGAACTCTTCAATAGTTGGGCCCTGCAGCCATCTCTTCTGCTTGACTAGTAAATTAATATGCAGTAGCATTGTAATTCCTTGGCATACCACACTTATTGCTTCTGACATGTATGCATTTTGCACCCTAGCAGGAAATAATGATTAAGGCCATATCTACTGTTTTGCTTTTAATATGCTGTACTAGAGAACAGATTCTCCGTGTAAAAGCTGAAGAAGATAAAATACCGTTACTAGTAGTGGGAAACAAATCAGACTTGGAGGACCGTCGACAAGTGCCTGTAGAAGCTGCTCGGAGTAAAGCAGAAGAGTGGGGGGTGCAGTATGTAGAGACATCAGCAAAAACAAGAGCAAATGTAGATAAGGTAAAGTAAGAGTTATCAGCAGTATTTCACAAACAAGACTGTCAGATCACAGTTGACAGTTTTTTTTTAAATTGTACTTGTATATAAATGTAAGGCAAAAGAATTTGGCACTTTGTGAGATTTTCACATCTTATGGAAGATCTGAGAGTAATCACTATAAGAGTTATCAACCACCTTGATTTAATGAAAGAACTTCAGCAAATGGTGACAAAATAACTACCTTTTGTAAATAGAAGGATATCTTGGTTGCCAACTTTTCAGTTATTCTCCAAAGTGCAAATTATACATATTAGCGCAATACACATAATCCTCGACTTATGACTGTAATTGAGCTCAGAGTATTGCAGTATTTAAGTTAAGACACATGACTAGACTCAAAGTTACGACCACTTTATGACAATTGTTAAGCCAACGTGGCAGTCCTTAAGCAGCTCCATCTCCCCCCAATGGGCACTTTTTTTTTTTTTTTGCTGGAAAGTGGAAATAAATTCTAGAAACCACACACACGCAAAAGTAACAAATCACAGTCACCTGACCGTAGGTTGCTGCAAATGGTTGTAAAGGAGAATTGCTTACCAAGCTCCAAAAATAGGATCACATGATCATGTGATATGTGTGCAGCATCATAACTCTGAAAATGTATTTGTAAGTAGCTTTGGGAAAGTATGCCACAATTTCAAACGATCCTTGAGCAACAGGACATATGTTGAGGACTACCTGTATAGCAGAAACCACTGTAGACTTGCTGAAATACTCTTAATGTATTAATGAGGTAATTGCCATAAATCTTACTGAAGCACAATTGGTTCCTTGTAGTTTTGTAAGAATACATAAAATGTGTTTACATACAGATAGATAGTCCTCAAATTCCGAGCAAAAAATAACACTGGCAAAGCTGTCGGTTTTCTTTTCCTCGCTAAATTAACCTTAGCTCCAGCAGTGTTAAATCCTCATGATTCTCTTCCATTTGCTAAAACTAGCTTCAGCAGTCTAATGCTTGTGGAGCTAAGTCTAGCTATAGCCAGGAAAAGAAAACCTGAGAGCTTCGCCAGCATTATTTTTTAACTCAGAGAAAGATGTCCTCTTTTGGGATTGTGCCATGTGGGTCCAGCAATGGCGCCTTTTTTGTTGGGTTGCCTTATTGCCCATTTAATTTGGTAAGCATACTTACCAGCTCTGAGAAATTAAGTGTGACTAAGCAAATTTGATTAATTTTGAATAAATCTTTCCATAGAACATTTAGTCTGCAGGTTAGATTCCAGTGGAATTTTTTTCTGAAGCTCTGTTAAATTTCGTTTTTATTTCCTGAGAGTTCCTGTGCTTTCTGCACTAAATTCAAATAGATGGTAGGTAGTCCTCGGCTTATAACCAATTGCTTTGTGACAGTTTGAAGTTATAGTGCACTGAAAAAAGTGACTTATGACCATTTTTCCTCCTTACGACCATTACAGCATCCCCATGGTCCCATGATCAAAATTTAGACACTTGGCGACTGACTTATATTTATGATGGGTACTGTATGTGAGGTCATGTGATCACCTTTTGCAACTTTCTGACGACAGTCAGTGGGGAAGCTACGTTCGGTTAACAACCATGTTACTAACATAACAACTGCACTAATTCAGTTAACAACCGTGGTAGCAAAAGGTGGCAAAATGGAGCAAAACTCATCAAAAAGCTGTCGCTTAGCAACATAAATTTTAGGATCAATTGTGATTATAAGTTGAGGACTACCTGTATAAAGAATTTTTGATGGAGACATTTAAAATTGCTATTGTGAATAAACAACATGTTTAGGGATTTGTTACCTTTTTTCATAGTATGTTGCATTATTTTAAAACATGCTCTGCTCCTTTATGCAAGCCAGTTTTAAATGTTGATAATACAATCTTAGTTTTCTCTCTTTTTAGGTATTTTTTGATTTGATGAGAGAAATTAGATCCAAGAAAATGTCAGACAATAAAGACAAGAATGGCAAAAAATGCAGCAAGAATAAGAAGAGTTTTAAAGAACGATGTTGCTTATTGTGATCTTTAAGAGCTCCACTTATAGGTGACAGTACTAACAAGACATTTTACTACTAACAATAGAGGACTGAATTAATAAGAAGAAATCTGAATTCAATACATTTTTCAACTCACATTGATATAAGAATAGAAGTTCAACAGATCCATGTATACCAAGAAGGATGATTCTTGAAAGCAGCTATCACTGGTAAACAGTAATGCAAGCATTTTTTCCTTTTATCATAAGCAATTTACCTGTTAGTCATATGGTGCACTCTGAATTTACCTCCGGATGCTGCTCCAAGGGCACTCAACAACCCTTCACCATCCTTTTTTGTTTAAATGGCAAATTTTCACTGTTGTTCCACCAAAGTTACCTGTCTTTCCTTTGTGATTTCATTTTGTGTGCTCTTAAAAGGCTTAAGCCTTCAGTGATTTTTTTTAAACCCACAAGTTGACAAAATTATATAGTACTGCTTAAAGTAAGTTACGGTGGTACCAGTTTTGCTGTTTTGCCAACATATTAGATGGACAGTGTAAGGCTTTATCTTTAAAAAAAACAACCTGAGCAGTGAGTTAGCATTTGCATAATGACATAGTAAATTTCAAAACATTAGTAATTATATTCTGGCAAATTATACTGTCTTAAATTGGGAGTAAATTAACTAGGCATATTTGAGGCAGAGGAGAGTTCTAAACTTATTTTTTTCAGTACATTTGTTGAGAATTGTGATATTTGAAATCCAAGATGTATGAATGACACCAAGCTAGAAATATTTGGTTTATTCCATTGAGTAATTCTATCCTTCCTCCCAAAGGCTCGGCTTCCTCCTGAAACGTGGACATTTTTACTCATGGTGTTGTGATGATTCGTGGTCATGTATT
This sequence comes from Myanophis thanlyinensis, assembly GCA_017656035.1. Classification (NCBI taxonomy): domain Eukaryota; kingdom Metazoa; phylum Chordata; class Lepidosauria; order Squamata; family Homalopsidae; genus Myanophis; species Myanophis thanlyinensis. The sequence goes on along the minus strand of JAEANM010006655.1, from coordinate 9,922 downwards.
GAAGCTATAGTGTTTGCTACATTTGCTCTCAATGTTTAACAGAAGAAGGGTATTTTTTTTAATGTGAAAGTTCACATTCTGTAGTTTCATGAATTGGATAAGGTCCTTGTTTTAAAAGTGGGTGGCTAAAAAAAAAATCTACCAGTCCTTATCCTCAGCTTACTCCACGTAAACTATATACAGAAAATGTTTCCAGCATTTTGTTTGAACCAGAGAAACTTAATGATGCATTGTAGTTGGCTTTACTTCCCTTCTCCCATGAGAGTTGTTGGTATCTGCCTAGATGATATCAAGACATGGAATTCCACTCTTGAGCGTGCACTCATTCCCAAGTGTTTTCCACATTATGGAGCAGTGGTGGCTAAATTGAAAAGACGGTCAATCTTTTCATATATCTATATCCAGGTTAATAATGAGGAGTTGCCAAAAAAGTCTGACCATTGCTTTCCTTGTACAAGAACTTTTTATAGTTATTGACTGGATAATGGGATAAAGTTTGTAAAGACAGCTAAATTTATTCACATTTTTTTTTTCTTTTGTCACTATTTGATCATTAATGGGGTAAATCATAATGGCATGTAGAAGTATATCATTACATTTTTAAAAATACTCTGGCCAATTCATTAAACCATTCTTTCTGAATTTGGTGCTCTTTTAAACTAATTTTCTTCATTTCCAAACAGGATGTGAAAGGAAGCACCAAAAAGCACCAACCTGGAGAAAATTCTGTTGAGCAGATACACTTTACATAAATGCTCTTATCTGGTCAGTCGTAAAAAAAAAAAAATACTTTTTCAGATTATAGAGTACTTTCAAAATTCCAAGAATCAGCACATATCAGGATGCTTTGGAAGATTTAGAATATCTAGCTTAGATCTGGGCATGCTTTAAGAGAGAGGGAGTTTTAAGAATTGGGGTTATGATACTACATAAACCAAATCACATAAATTAATGAGCCAGCATTCTGTCCCTTAACCTCAGTTTTTTTTTCTTTTTAAAAACTTTTTGTAATTGTTAAGTCTATGTTGAAGTATATACACTGTTTTCATTTAGTATGTGGCATGAAAGTGCTTGGATCATTTTCAGCAAAAGTTCTGGAAGGCTCCAGAAAAGAGGACTTTGCAGCATTTCCTATAGTCCTATATCCGTGACTTGAAAAAGTGATAAAACAGCTGCTTCAGAGATAAGCAACATTGGAAAATAAGGAAATAAACTAGCAGTATGAAGAAGAAAAACACAACCATGTTTGGATATTTAAAAAGTTGAAAGTTATGTCTGAATATAAAGATTAGATTTATCAATTAAGATTATTTGAAAAAAATACCTGATAATACTAAAATAGGAAACCTATAAAGAAGTTTTATTTACTTTATATTGGCATAATAAAACAGTGCTAATGATGTATGAATGTATATAGGCTGAAGCAGATATCCAGTTCACATATTGTTACTGTTGGTTAGAGAAGGCAGGATGTGACTAAATATGTTTATGGGATCTGGCAAGACAAATAAAATACCACAGATTGCTCTTCTAACAATCAAAGTATGGACGAGGTTCCGTGTCATTTATCCTAAATGCAAGTGGAGATATCATAATTTTCATATAGTATGGAGCTTTCAGTAACAAAGCATTCTTTGGGGATATAGTTTTGACAGATACTGATTTCATGCAGCATACAACAGTTTGGGACCTCTTGAACAGGGATGGGCAGTGTGTAACCTTCCAGATGCTGCTGAATGTCAGTCCCAGTAAGCATAGGTATATGCTAGCTAACAGTAAGGGACACAGGTGTTGCAGAACTCTCTTTGGAGGACCAAACGTTGCTCAACCCCAAGGTAGATGTTTTATGTTTAGGACACATAGAAGTTTCCAGCAATCATGAAGGGAAGGCAGAGCTTCACAACAATCTCTGAAATAGGTAAACATAACTACAATGAGAAACTTGAACAAAAAGAACCTTGCTATTTTTTTAAAAAAAGCTAGGTGATTTATGCAAGACGAAAGCAAGCAAAAAAACCATATAATTTATATCTCTCCAGTTTCTATAGGTAAAACATAATTTAACATTGTATGCCCTTTAGCGTGAAGGAACTACAAAAATTTACTGGGGAAAATAAGTTGCATAGTTTAGACATTACTTTAGCATTTTGTTTTTAATCTTTGCAACTGGCTCAGAATCACTTGTGTGAGATGCATGGCCAAATAAATTTAGGCATACACAGAGATTCAGGGTTTAGAATGGAATTTGAGGAAGGCTTTAGTTTTTGAAACATTCATATGAGCCTTGTAGTTACAGAACTGTTGTCACTCTTTTAGAGAGATGGTTCTTAATATACCTTGCAAGCCGCTTTTTCATGCTTTGTACAGTCTTGATACTCTGATCCACAGGTGTCAAACTCATCGCAATCGTGATGTTCTGCAGTGTTTTCCCCCTTCATGGAGCTGGGGCGGGCATGACCTGCATGTGACGCATCCAGCCCACAGGCCACCAATTTGACACCCCTACTCTAATCCTTTATTCAGTGGAAATTTATTCCAGTATCGGAACTGTTTGCTGCCTAAATTCATTAAATTAAACTAATTCCCTTATAATGTCTTAAAAATGGAGCAATTGATTTAGAAGTTGTTTATTTTAAAAGACAGTCTGTGAAATCAGTATTTAACACTGTTTAAGAATTAAACCATGATTTTGCTTGGGTTCTTTGGTTGTTGAATTATAATTCCCAGCATTCCTCATCCATGCCTCTGCTGCTTTGGTTTGTTGCAAATTCAGATTCTGCATTTCCTGGCATAATTGCTTGGCTGCTTATACTGAGATGTTTAAATGAACTTCTAATAGTAAATGGTGCACATTCTTCAGAGGATTTGAAATGTGATAGCATCAGTGACTGCACATTCACAACAACTGGGGACAGTAAACATATAGGAAGCTGTCTCACAGTGACTGACATCATTGGATCTAACTCAGCATTAGTCCCTCTGATCGGTAGCAGTTGTCCAAAATTCCTAATTTGACTTTTTTCAATCTTGCTTGAAATAAATTATGAAATTTGGTATATGTAATTTGGTTTTTATTAAGTATACAAATGAATGCGTTTTTCTCCTTCTGAACCCATTTTCCTCCTGCCTATAAACCAGCTATTGGAAATCTGGATCTTTAGGATATTGAGAAGCATAGGACCTATTTCTAAACTTTATCCATTCTAGGAATTATAGGAGATAAAGACTACTCATACTTGGAAAATCACAGTCATACATGTTTGAGCTGTACTTGTAAAGCATTTGTAGAAATTGGATTCTACACATGGGGCAATTAATAAATCATATATGGTCCCACACACTCATTTTTGCATTTAGCTGTAATGTAGTTTGAATTTATTTCTGTGCTTATTTTATAAATATCTTATGGACCAACACCAGTCAGCCAAATTAAACAGGTTGTGAACATGATACTCATTCCATAAAGTAGTTGATCAAAACATTTGAAATATTAAAATTCAGTTATAATTTGGAAATAAGTTTTAAAAACCCTAAACTATTTGTTCAGAATTTTTGTAGAGGAGAGAACTCAAAAATATATTTTCTTGTAATAAAACAAATCCTGAGCCACATTAGAGGCAGAAAAACTAATTGATAGCTTACAAACCAACATTAATTATAATAATTTCTAGTGAACTCTGCTTCATTTTAGATCCATAAAATAGTTTTGGAGACTGTATGTATCTATAGCTGGTTGTGCAAAATGGGAACTGAACAGAAAATTTAAACAAAAGCATTTTTTTAAGCTTTAGTTGTAAAATATTAAACCAAACCTTTTGAAATTCAATCCTACGTAGTTTATATCTTTTCAAAAATCCAAAGTACAATTCTGTTTTTATTCTCATGCTGATTCCTATCAGTAAAAAGAAAAACAGCTATTGTGAACAAAATGCAATTTCTATCAAAGCTCACAGAAATAAGATAAAAACTTTATATGAGAATATTGGAAAATTCAGACTCTTAATTTCTATATATACACCTTATGCTGATGCTTATTAACCTAACTATGTAGAACGTAAGCTGCTTTTATTACAATCTTGCTCCTCCAAAATACTTTCAAGTCTCTCCCTGCAACTCTTCTGGTTTACAGATATTCTTTTCCATGTTATGCAATGTAGCCCCACCAATGATGATTACATTATGTATAAATGAAGTTACTCTGGTTTGTCTGCAAATGATGGTAACGAAACCCTATTGATATGAAGGTTACTTCAGTATTATTTATGAAATACGGTGTTGGAATCATCTTTTTTCAATTTTTAAATCAAACTGCATTTAAAAAATAAATTCTGATGCACAGCTGGAAAATCTACATGTATGGTTCCATATGAGAATGGAATTGAAATGAAAAAGTGACACAACAGCTTAATAAAATTATAATTTCTCCTCTGAGAAGGCTTTGTGAGATGTCAAAGAGAGGATGGGTTCTTGAAAGACACAACTATCATAATTCCTTATCATATAGAAACCAAGGTATTTGGTACTCCAGCTTCTTGGTTAAGAAAGTGGGGCAGTCATTGGACCTCGCAGCAAAAGCTTTTCAAGAACTTGTTAGTGACTGCACCATTGGTAAATCAGACAATTGGTGGTGGGAGGTCATGAGCAATCATGGAGAATTGTGCTGGGCTTCAGATTCAGAGGCAGAGGAGGTATGCATGTGGCTCCTATCTGCAATTCTTTAAATTCAACTCATCTGTTTTAGAAAAGTGGTGCAGCTTTGGAGGACAACTGCACAATCTTAGGAAAACTGGAAAAACCACATTAAGCGGTTGGATTCACGTACTGTGATGTGCCCCCGAACACCTTTTTGTCCTCGGATCCAAAATGAGTCTTGAGAGTTTGTCCCACCTTTTTAAGGCATGCAGTAGTCCCGTGTTAATGGCAGTTGGGACCTGAATCACTGTCAGTAAGCAACTAGGTCGTAAGTTGTGATATCACATGACTGTGTTACTTAGTAATGGAAATTCAGGCATTGCCATCAAGCAAATCACCAGAGGTTAAGTGAGGATGTCACATGCCCACCATTTGGGATCTCTGCTAGCTTCCCCCATTGACTTTTCAGAAGCTGGCATATGGTCACCTTATGATTGTGGGATGCTGTGGTGGCCAGAATTCAGGACCAGTTGTAAGCACCACTAATTAAGTGCCATTTGAATGGTAGCTGAATGAATGGTGGTTAAAGTAAGAACCAACTATACTGAGACAACCAAAAACATGTAACATTCAGAGTAATCTCACATGAATAGTAGTCACTAGTGGTAGAAGACTCATTTACCGAATAGCCCATATAATGCATTATTTATATCCTGAATTTTACTTTGCCAGTTCTAAGCAAAGAATCATGAATTTAAAAAAATTTGTTGTGATCTATGAATCTGCTGTATACCTCTGTCATTATGTAAGTCTTAAAAACAAATGGAAAAGTTTAAGTTTCTTAAACATAACTAAAATTTAATGTATGTAGTTTTCTTGCCAAGAGTGCAAAACAGGTTTGCCACTGCCTTATTTCAATTTCCTTATAGCCCTGGGATTCCTGGAAGATCTAAGTGTTCATGAAGACACTTCCTGCTGATTTTCAACCTCTGCCAAGATAGCCAGGTGCTGCCACCTGCTGAAACATGCCAGCTTGTCTAATAAGGAAGCAGTAAAACCTGATAAATTCAGATAGTCATAAGGGAGTTTCACTTAAATGTGTGGAGTTTCCTTAAAATCTCTCATCGGGACTAGGATTTAATAGCAATTGTGTTTTTCAACCAATTCAAGTGAAAATATTATTGGAACACAGGAAATGAATATCATAACATGTACAGTTGTTACTTCAAGATTGAGTTTCCAGCTAAAGGTTCTATCCTTATATCTATCATCAAAAGCCATCACTGAAAAGTGAATAGGAGCACTGTAATATAACTGAGGATCAGAGCACAGTGATATTGTAAATTGCTGATGCAATGACATCTGTGCGGAAAAACCTTTAGAGATAATGCAATTTACTTAACAAAATTGAACAGCAAAGGAGAAGGCAGGGAATGGCTTGCTCGAGTCAAAGTCTACAATATTCTCCAAAATCTTGAATGTGCAGCTGTGTTTTACCACAACTTGATGAACGAGATAATCAGTAAATGCTAAAAATGTATCATTGACTTTTGAACATAACAGCTCTGAAGTAGTCAAATCCATCTCTTTGTCCCCTCAATTTAATCAACCAGAGCACTGTTTTTATCAGGGCTAAAGTCAAGTGGTTATCCCTTTATTTGCATTATAATTCAGTTGGGTGTCCAGGGATTTCTCTGTTGTTTTAATTCTCATGTTGAGATATTTGACATAATAAATTAGTATCTATAAAACATCTAATATATAATATGTGTATTAAATATAAGGAATTTGTTTTACTTTCTCATGACATTGTAACAGCGCTTTCAGTTAGATACAAGTGAATAAAGGTGGGATTCAGTCAGTTCACGCCTATTCGCTAGAACTGGTTATTAACTTTCTAAGCAGTTAGGAAAACTGCTGGTTCAGCTGGTCATTGGGGCAGAGAACAGGTTGCTAAATTATTTGAATCCCACCACTGAAGTGAATAGCTTGGTCCAAAGAAAAGCAGGATTTTGACAGTGGTTTATTAACCAATAACCATATTTCTATTACAAAATCAAGCATAGAAACAGATAGCTATAGTATACCTACTAAAAAAAATCCCTGTGTTGGTAGCTTTTAACTTCAGGAGGGGTGGTGGGAAACACACCACTCCTTTTCCCCCTTTATACCAGGAGCAAGAATACACAAATGCATGGCAAGTTTTCACTTCTCTTTGGTCTGTCATCCAAATAGTAACTAGTCTCAACTGTCAACTTCTAAAGCCGTTCACTTAGCTGAGTACTGCCACCTGCTGAATCACAGACAAACAGGCTGGTTCACAGATACTGTGCTCTGCACATCTCCAAATATTACTACATGAAAAATAGCTACATTAAACTCAAACGAAATCGAATCAGTTTTACGCTTTTGTTAGGGACTACTAAGCTTCCAGTTGGAGAAGAAACTGACCCTCAATTATGGCTGTCATCTGAAAAAAAAACCCTCCCCTTTACATCATGTGCTGCTTCAAAAGATGGCAGAGGGTCAGGATCACACCTGCCCTCCCCCTAAAATTACAGGCTGTGTTACCTGCTATTCATATGCAGTGTGGTGTGTAAATGAATATATAAATCTCAGAAGGACAAATAAAAGGTTCTCCACCTGGAAAAAAGTCCCACAGGATTCAGGTTTGCCAAAGCATATGCACACCCAAGACTGGACATGCAGCTTTTGCTTTTAAATTTAGAGACATTGAGAGGCAGGGCAAGTAAGGTAAACAACAATAAAGAGACATCTGTGTGCAATCTGGCCTTCTTGATTTGGGGATTTTTTTAAAAAAGGAGTGGGGGCTGGAATCAAACTACCATATAAATCCATCAAAAATGGATTATGTCCCCAAACCAAACACTTATCTCTGATCACATATGTTCATATGCAATGCCAAGCTTGAAATTGAAATGGAAACAAAAATCAGAAGGCATTAATTTATAGAAAGTATACCAGTATTTTATTTTATTTATTTATTTATTTTACAAAATTTATATACCGCCCCACTCTCGAAGGACTTGGGGTGGTGTACAGCAATCTAAAAACCGAACATATAAAAGTTAAAATACAATTAATACAATTTTGTTCCCCATCACTGCTTTTCACTGGTTTCTAGTTCATAAAATGCACTGGAAATCAATTAATGCAAAATTTGGGTAAAATAATTACACAGTCAAATAAGCGTTCTTCAAAAAGGCAACATCTGTATACATTAATAGTCAATATTCTAAACATGCTGAGCTAATAAACCTTTCAAGTACTGTACATTTATGAACATTTTTACAAAATGCTTTTTATACTTTTTGTTCATGATTTTGGAAGCTAGATGGCAGAATAGTCACATAGATAAAGTTTTAAGAATCTTGGAGAAACTACTACAGTATTCTGGTCATTAAATGGTTATATGTTGACTGCAATAAATAAGATGCTACAATAAATAAATAACTGATTAGTAATATGGGACTAAAGAGATTTTCTAATGGTTCCTAAGAATAAACTGATAGGGTACATTTTGTGTAGCTAGTTAATTTTAAGGCACTTTGAAATAGGAATGTTTGCATGATTAATCTGTATCATAAAAGTTTATAAGACAAGCAGCTCTTTTTGTAAGCAAACCCATGCACGATTACTTGAGAACTACTAAAAAATATGTCCTAAATCATCATCAGGTAAGCAAATAATAGTAACTATCCTGGATAAGAATAAGGAGCCAATAGTCCTTCAGATCATGTTGACTCAAATTTCCATCAGCCCTAGCTAGAATTGCCATGATCGATCACATTTAGAGTTTTAGTCCAATGAACATACAGAAATTTATGGGATACATTAGCTTATTTCTCTGGAATTAATTTGTATTTGTTATGGAAGAGTCCTTTTTTTCACTCAGTACTGTGTATCTATCACGATGTTACTGTTTTTTTCTTCGCAGTTCACATAATTCCCATGTGGTTCTACAGTTTCTTTTCAGGGGGCAAAGTAAGCCTTTTTTTTTTAAAGTTGCTTTTTAAAGTTAATCTTTTTTCGGCTGTTCCCGTTATGGGGTTGCCACAGCGAATCATCTTTTTCCACCTAACTTTATCCTCGGCATCCTCTACTTTTGCCCCAATTAACTTCATGCTTTTAAAAGTTATTTTTAAAGTATTATTTCTAAATCTGCATCTGTAGTATTAACTGTAGATTTTTTTTCTTTTCTGCTTGTCTATGGATAAATACCTCCCAAAGGGACAATCAAGATTAAATATTTGATTTTGAATTTCAAACTGGGATTGAAATAGGAAAGAAGGAAAATGCCCATTGCATCAAAAAACATCTAAAAAAGGAACAAAACAGTCACGCAGAGCGCTATTAATATTATGCTGATTACACTTTTGTTTAGATGAAAGTTTGGTCAAAGTAGTGACTAAGTGTGTGTTAATGTTTGCTAGATATAAAGAATTTGTGTATGTATTACATTTGTGCAATATCAATACATACTACATGTATACCAAAGTGTGCATGGTTAGTCATTTCGCGTTGTATGCAATTCAAATCATGTATTGTTTATTTATTGATTCCATTTTAAAGATATTTTTAATCCTTCCATGCTCTTTTTTTCTTGTTTTCTAAAAAAATACTTGGCAAATGCTATTGGTACATTCTGTATTTAATTATACTTAGAAGGGGCCCATTAAAATTAAATAGAAGTTCTTATTTAAACATGACAAAGCCTGCATCTAGCCATAGAATTAGTACTGATGCAATACTCTACCCTATTCACAACAGACAACAACCATCCTTGCTTTGAAAGCCAGTGAAAGAAAGAAAAAAGAAATTCTTAACGTTCACTCTTTCAGATGATATACTGGAATGGCTCTTACATAGGTATAAATTCACCCATAACGATGAATGAACTTCCATGTACGGGTAGACAGCCTGGCATTCTCCAGAAGCTTTGGGTTAAAATACTTGTGATCTCCTGTCTTTGGCCATGTTGAGCCGGAACTGAAACTTCAGGATGTCATATTTCTTCTCACTTTTCTGCCAGTTCAGAAACAGAGTATAAATTTAAGATACAGGATGCAATTGAAAAGTCAGTAGTTTGGGATTAGCAACCAGGAGCAGAGATTTTATTTCCACTAGTGCCCCCCTGTGGAAAATTGAAATAGATCTCTAATTTTGTATTTGTGGGATTTTGTGTTTTTTACCAGCATTCTAAGATTATGAATAGGAGTCTAGAGAAAATGGCATATGCTTGGTTGAGCGAATGCCTCTCTCTCTCTCT
>JAEANM010006654.1:0-18409 GCA_017656035.1 Myanophis thanlyinensis | reverse complement strand
TTGCCTTCAGGGAGCGAAAACGCTTTCCTGATCGCATTGTGGTAAACAGTCTGTTGTTGGGATGGCTGGGGTCCATCGCTATCTTAAACTTAAGTCACTTTTCTCAGTGCCATCGTAGCTTCAAACGGTCACTGCATGAATTGTTTTAAGTCAAGGGCTAGCTGTATTTCGGTGTTGCTGTCATTCATTCACCCACATTGTGCCCATTCTAGTCAAAAGTTGCATCTGTTGTGGTTTTGTTCCCAAGTCTTCCAAGGAAAAGCTGATCGACCATTACATGGGGAGCAATTCGGAGGACTCGGCCCTCGAGGGGAGCTACCCTGGGTGAGAATGGCCAAACGGGGAAGCCTCTCCATGTCCGTTTTCCTTCCTTCCCTACCCACCGTGTGCCCGTGGCCCCGTCCCAAACTGCCCATTCTCCCCTTCATTCCAGGAAGACCGACGCCATTTCTCCGCTGGACGATCTGGCCTTTGACATGTACCAAGATCCGGAAGTGGCCCAGATCATTCGGAAACTGGACGAGAGGAAGCATGAGGCGGTGCACCTGGAACACTACGATCACGCCAAGAAGCTCAAGCAAGCCATCGCGGATCTGCAGAAGGTAGTGGTGGTGGTGGTTGTAGCAGCCCGAGCGGGGGAGGGGGAGGGTCCCGGTGTGGGAGGTGCTTTGAGGTCCTTCCTTTCTTGTTCTCGTCAACATCCGAAATGTGTGGTGGCTTTTTTCCACATGAATAGCAAAAGCTCTGCTTCTTGGATTGGGGTAACCAGGTTCCTTAAACCAATCATGATTTAGTTTTTCATGGCTTTGAATGTAGACTTGATGAATGACCAGAGAAGCAACGCCCAATTCATTCATTCATTTAATGATCCATCGGCCATTCACCCGCTCTGTAGTTGTAGAGGTTTTCTCTGGTATGACCAACGTCGTGTTTCAGGTCGGGGAGCGGCTGGGACGCTATGAGGTGGAGAAACGGTGCGCCGTCAAGAGGGAGGACTACGACTTGGCCAAGCAGAAGAAACAGCAGATGGAGGACTATCGGGTCAAGGTCTACCAGCAGTTGGAGCTTCATAATCTCTTGGACCCAGATCTCGCCGTAAGTGGAGCATCCCCAGGAACAGGAATCCATAGGCGCCTCTGGAAGCCGGCTGTTTGGGATCCTGGGGAATCCCTACCCACTTTGAAAAAAAAACAAACCATTGAAAACTGTTCTCTCTCACGAGGGATCAGGGGTTGGGATTTGTAGGCTTTTGAAGGTCCGTGGTTACCTTTAGATCAAGTTTGGCTCTCATTCACTCAGATCCGGCGACTACCTGACTTGCCACTGGAGCCCGTGGCTCAGCCCACCACGACCCTCCAGCAGAAGAAGCCCCTGCCGCCTCCCTGGCGGGAGAAAGCCGAGCCAGAGAGTCCTGCCCCCTTGCCCCCCGAGAAGACCCCTGAAGTCCCCTCGCCTGAGCCGTCCCCTTCTCGGATCTACTCTCCCCCCATGGCCCAGGCGGCTCCCATCGCTGCGGAGGCTTTCCCCAAGATCAATGTAAGTTTGGGTCTACTCTTCCTTGCTTCTCCTGTCCCTTTTTCTCCAATCCCGGAGGTTGGGAGGGGGGAAGGAGCCCAAGGACAAGGCTGGGCATTCACTCTGGGGGAGAGACCCAAGACTTGGAGCTGAGCAGAGATGGAAAGTCTGGTTTTTCCTGAATTTTTTCCTTCCTTCCTTCCTCCCCCTTCTTCCTTCTTTCTCTCTTCCATCTTTCCTCCATTCTTTTCCTTTCTCTTCTTTTCCTTCCTTACTTCCCTCTTCACTTCCTTTTCCTCCCATTCTCGCTTCCCACTTTGCTTCCTTGAGTGGTGGCGGGCGGGGGATTCTGGGAGAGGGACGCATCAAACCGAGGAGAGGGACGTTCTCCGGTCACCCACCTGCCTCTGACTGCTGAAGGGGGGGGGGCTTCCTTCTCTTCCAGGTGGAGTTCTTACCTTACGACGAGAGGCCCCTGCCAGCCATCCGCAAGCAGCAGGAGGAAGGCTTGTCCTTGCTGGAGCCTGAGCTGAACGAGGAAGAGGCTGCAGACACGCCCAGAAGCGGGGTGGTGGGCGACCCGGAGCCTCTGACCGAGAAGGCCCTGCGGGAGGCTAGCGGCTCCATTGACGTCTTCGGGGAAACTCTGGTAAAGAAGGGGGGCAGGCAGCTCCGTTGAGGGGGCTCAGCACCACAGGGGGCCTCTCTTCAGCTCTCTGAGAGGGAGGGAGATCGGACAGGAGCTGGACAGGCAGGGGCTCCAGCAGGAGAGAATGTGGGGGTGGGGGGGGAGAGAGTTTCAAGAGAAGGCGGCAGGGAGCCACACACAAGAGTGGGGGGAAAGAGGCCTGTTGGGTGGTGGTCCTTGGCTTACGACCACAGTGGAGCCCCAAACGCCTGTTGCTATGCAAGACATTCGTTGAGTGAGTTTTGCCCCGTTTTATGACCTTCCTTGCCACTCTTGTTAAACGAATCCCAAGTTACTAACATGGTTGTTAAGTGAATCGGGCTCTTTCCCCGTTGACTTTGCCAGTCGGAAGGTTGCAAAGTGGGGGCTCACATGACACCCCTTCTTCCCTCCTCCTTCCTTTCCTTCCTCTTGTTTTCCCCAGGTGGCCGGTGCGTATTCCAAAACCTGGTCATATCGCGAGGACTCGTTGCTGGCCATCTACAAGAAGATGGCCGAGGCTCCCACCAGCACGCCGAAGGAGGAGCTGAAGAACATGCTGCGGGGGGCCATCTTCCTCGTCGTGAGGGCCATCAAAGATATCGTCTCTTCGGTGAGTCAAGGTGAAAACCGGGAGGGAGGCAGAGAGGCTCACCTGGACGGGGACCGTATATCTCACCCCCACCTGGTTCCCCCAAAGCTCTTCCTTGCCCCCTGCTCCCCTGCGCGCTTGAGGTTCCTCAAAACCTGGGAAGGACTCACCTGGGCTGGTTCTGTGGGCCTCCTCTCTTCAAACACGGCAGGTCTTCCATGCCTCCTTGAAGCTGCTGAAGATGAGCCTCACGCAGTACATCCCCAAGCACAAACTGGGCAGGCAGGAGACCATCTTCTGCGTGGAGAGGAGCTTCCCCAACCTCCTCTCCCGGACGGGGGACTCCTCAGCCCGCCTTCGGGTGGCCGCCGCCAACTTCATCCAGGTGAGTCTTGCCTGCAGGGAAACGCGTCTTGGATGAATAACTAGCGTTGCATCTTACGATTCCATTTGACGAATGTACCCTTACCTCTTACGCACACTGAGAGCATTTGCACCAGGGACAAATTCCTCGTGTGTCCAATCACACTTGGCCAATCAAAAATTCTGTCTATCTATCTATTAGCTACCCTAGTAACCCGCCCTGCCTCTTTTCAGGAGATGGCCCTCTGCAACGAAGTAAAGCCTCTGCAGATCATCCCAACCCACCTGGTGCAGCCCCTGAGGCCCAACTGCCCCACACACCTCGCCATGAGCCAGGTGGAGCTGGTGGAACGCTTGCTGAAACACCTGGGCACCGAGAACTCCGGCTTCACCGTCGATAACGTCATGCGAGTAAGAACTCTTGACGTCCTACGGCCGCCTACAAGTTTGTTCTCAGATTTGAGCCAGATAGAAGACTTACCCTGTCTATCTCTCTTTTTTGGGGCGCTTACAACTTGGCAGCTTGAAGATGTGTGGGCTCCAACTCCCAGAATTCCCCAGCCAGCCAACGTAGTCATTTTTTTCTCTCCCATCCCCTGGAGCGGAGAGATTGCAGAGAAAGGCGTTATAAGAGAGTAACCCAGCCACAACGGGGGTACATGTCAAAAGAAATGCATTAGAATTGGGAGTTGAAATCCACGCATCTTCAAGTTGCCAGGGTTGAGAAACTCTTGATTACCAGATCACTGTGGCACATTCTTGAGTTCTTCCCCCTCCGCCCCCCGCCCCCCCTCCCGCCAAGGTTTTTTCCCAGATCCTTAAATGATTCTGCTAGTTGTTCACATCTGAGCCCTGATCTTTAGTCTCTCAGTTTGTGACAGGAGCCCTGGAGCACCGCGTTTTCGAGGTGCGGGAAACGGCCCTCCGGATCATCTTGGACATGTACCGGCAGCACCGAGACAGCATCCTGGATTACCTGCCCCCCGACGACGCCAACACCCGCAAGAACGTGCTGTACAAGACGCTCTTCGACGGCTTCGCTAAAATCGACGGGCGGCTCACTGAGGCCGAGCTCAAAGTAAGGGAGGAGCCTTTGAGGGGCCCGTTCTGAATAGCATGAAGGAAGGGGCTGTAGGGGGGGAGGAGGAGGGTCGCTCTATAGGGGCCTTCTGCGCTGCGTATGATGCTGGCCCGGGGCTCCGTGGCTGTCAGCTGGTTGTCTGGACAGGCCCAGAAGAAGTCGGCCACTGAGGAAGCGGAGAAGGAGAAGAAAGAGGAGATCAGAGCCTTGCAAGGCCAAGTGGCAGCCCTGAAGGAGATGCAGGCGGAGGCCCAAGCCGAGAAGGTACCCCGGGGGTCTCAAAGATGGCCTGGCACAACGCCCATCGTCCCCTGCCCCCCCTCTCCCGGCTAGCCAGCATGGGTCTCACCAGAAGTTGAGCACATCTCCAGCACATCTATGGGGTGTCAGCTGGAGAAGGGCTCCTTCTGTTACTCAGGGGAGCCCCAAATTGCCAAACCTGCTATGCAAGGTTTTGGGGGTACCCGATGGAGACCCCCACCCCTTTTTTCTCGTCCCGTTAAATGAACTCGGCTCTCCGCAAAGAGATGGCTTTTCTGGTTTTCTTTTGACTTCCTTCATTTCTTCTTAGGAAAAAGACGGCGATTTCCAGAAATTGAAGAACCAAGGTACCGCTTGTTTTATTTTATTTTTTTATTTTATTTTTTATAAAACATGCTTTTGTAAAAGCCCCTGAGGAGGGAGCATTTGCCGGGACTAAATCTGTGATTTAATTCTTAATAAAAAAGTTACAACAGCACTGAAAGACACACACACACACACACCAGCCACATGATTGAAATTCAGACACTGGGCAAGCAGTTTGTCCTCTTTCCTTTCTCTCCAAAGCTGAAATGTCCAAGAAGGCTGCCCAGCCTGTCCCAGCCGATACGCTCGATGACCATTCCTCGGTCGCAAACTACCTGGACAAGTAAGTAAGCCGGTGGTTGCTGTCTCTTCATTTTTCCCTCCTTCCCCCTTTCTCTTTTCTTCCTTCCCAACCTCCCTCCCTCTTTTCTTTTTTCTTTCCTTGTCAGGCATAAAGAATTAAGCTTCAGTTAAGCCACTTTGTTGCTTCTGCACATGGAGCACTAAATTGAGGCCGGATAAGAGAATTAACAGAACCCAAGAGGAGTTGGGATTCCAAATTAAGCTCCCCCCACCCCTTGTTCTTCCTCCACCCCAGCCTGTGCATCTTCTGTGGGGAAAGGGACGAATCCTTCACCGAGGAAGGGCTGGACCTCCATTACTGGAAGCACTGCCCCATGCTGACCAGGTGTGACTTCTGCAAGCAGGTGAGCCTTCCCACTTTTCCCTGAGCGGCTTCCCTCCGTCGCTGGAGGTTTCAGGAAAAGATCGGACAGTCCAGGATGGCCAGTACAGATTTTCAGCAGCCTTCCCCTGTGGTCACGTGATCAAAATCCAGGCCCTTGGCTCACATTTACAACGGTTGCTGCGTCCCGGGGTCGTCACTCGGTTGGTCCCCTTTTGCGAGCTTCTGACAAGCAAAAGTCCATGGGGAAGCCGGATTTGCTTAACGACTGTGTCGCTGTTTTAACAACTGCAGGGATTCTCTTAAGAACTATGGCAAGAGGCAAAACTCCAAATGGTTGGGAATGCAGGCCTCGCTTCCTTTGGAAGGGTGGGGGAACAGAGGAGGTTTTCTTGCCAGCCTGGAAGGGGACACACACACACACACTGCTTGCAACCCTCCCAAGCCAAGGTTCTCTTCTCCTCTTCCCCCCTGGGCAGGTGGTGGAGATTGCCAGCCTGACCGAGCACTTGCTGACGGAGTGCGAGAGAAAGGACAACTTTGCCAAGTGTTCCCGTTGTTGTGAGGCCCTGCCGAAGGACGAGCTGGCCCGGCACGTCAAGAGCAAATCTTGCAACCGTGAGTCCTTCCGTTTACGGCCCCCATACAGGGACATCCTTTCGCATCTCCCCCGGCTGACGTTCTCCCTCTCTCTCTCTCCAGCTGCCAAGCCTGAGAAAGTGGCCAACCGTTGCCCGTTATGCCACGACAATTTCACACCGGGCGAGGAGGTGAGAGCCGCGGGGCGTAAACGGAGGGTGTTCCTCAGGAGGAATTGATGGTCAAATTAAGAGTCGCTGGGGGGAAAGGAGAACTGGTAGACGTCACGGCGGAATGGTTGTAGGATGGCAGTCTGGGTTCTGAGCGGTCGTCCGCTGCTTTTTCTCTCTCTCTGTCTTCCCTGTTGCTCTCTGGACCCTTGACTGAACCTTCCTTTCTTTTCTCCTCTCTCTCTCGCTCCCCACTCGCCCCCTTCCCCCACCCACAGGCCTGGAAGGTGCACCTGATGGGCAGGGACGGCTGCCGCATGAACCCGAGGCGCGCCCACTCTCTGAACAAGAGCCTGCCGACGCAGACGGTCACGGGTAAAGGCCCTCTTATGTTTCTGGGAATTTAAATGAAATTAATAATGATAACCGTAACCTGAGGATCACCTGTAATTTCAGCTGCACACACACAATGCTGCCCATCGCTGGCTGCAAACCCCGGCTGCAGGTGGAGACAGCAGCCCCTCTCCCCTTCCCATCTCAAAAGGGGTGCTGAATTCTCTCTCTCTCGCTCTCTTTTTTTTTTTCTCTCAATTTGCAGGCCGGGCTGGCGGAAGCGTCCTGAACCGCTCGGGGCCCCTGGGGACGAAGCTGCGGTCGCCCACGGTGGGGAGCAAGATCCCCACCCCTCGAGGAGGAGGAGGGTTGAATAAAAACACTGGCAGAACATATGCAAAGCGATGAGGCAGGTCCCTTCTTTTGCTCCCATTTAGGGGCCACGCTTGCCTCCTTTTGCTGCAGAGAAGGTCTCGCGGTGGGGGGAGGGGAGGCAGCGGCGGTCTGTCGGGGGGGCATCCTGATTTTCTGCCAGTCACCCACCCCCCTCCCTCCCTTATTTACGATCAATGCAGTTCGCTCTCTATACAGAATAACAGAGTTGGAAGGGTCCTTCGAGGTCTTTTAGTCCAACCCCCTGCTCGAGGCATCCCAGTCCAGTCTCTTTTTAAAAACCTCCCGCGATGGAGCAGCCACAGCTTGGATAACCCAAGGTTGCACCAGTGAGATAGATGGGTGGCGTGTAAATTTAACGAATCTATAAATGTTCCCTGGGAGAGGCACTAAAACCAAAGCACAAAATAGATTAGAAGCTGCTATCTCTGGAAGATAGTCGAGTTGTTCAGAATTTGAAGGGCTCTGTTGCTTAACCATGAAAGGGCTTTTCAACACACTCACTCTCTTCTGCCCTGGAAAGTACAAGGCCAACTCAACTACAGACCCCATGTGATTAAATAAATAAATAACTAAATTCAGTTTTCACTTTTGCCCAGCCTAGCAAAATCTGGAAAATAATTTCCCTTGCACGCTCGATCTCTGAGGCTGTGCGGTGAAATCCTCAAAATGAAAAAAAAAGAAAAAGGGCAGTTTTTTGGCTTCATTCTGGGAGCGGAGTTGAGTGAGCTACTTTCGATATCCCCGAAAGTCCTCAAAATGGATTTCAGGATTGCAGCCCGTTCGGAGGGAAAGGGCAAAAGAATCAGTAAAAGAGAAAAAAAAATCCCTTTGGAAATAACAGGAGAAGTTATAAACAATTGAACGAGGGAAGTAGAAAACAGCCACAGAATCCTACTTTAACAAAAAAACAAAAAAAAAACCTCTTCTTGCTCTCATCCTTCAAACCCTCAATTTGAAAAGACAGGCAGTGTTTTTTTCAATAATATGCATCTTTAAAAAAAAACCAAATTGATTGGCACCTCCTTTTGAGATGTCTTAACCAAGGGCTTATGTATGCACAGGTTTCTGAAACGCGCCAGTGTATAGAAAAAAATATTCTTTTCTGACAGATAACCAAGCCACTTTTCCATATATCATCTCCCCATCCTATCTTAATTTGCTCAGGACAGGCAAGAATCTTACTTTTAAAAGACTTACCGAAAACAAGCCAGGTTGCAGGAAATCAGCATTCCTTTTTTCTGTTTTAAAGACTCCGGCCGGGCCAATTCGGTGGCCACACCTAGCCACAAATAACTTGAGCAATTAAGTTCTACTATGCAGTCAACCCCCTCGATATCTGTAGATGCACAAATGCACACCGCAGGCACTTGCAAATGTGTGTGTTTTTTTTAAAAAAATTGTAATGTGTGTGTTTGTTTTTAAAAAAATGAAATTGTAGAGAAGTTCAAACACGTTTCGGTTCTGTAAAATAGGAGATGTAAGTTGAGGCTGAATGAAGTGTGTCGGATTTGACTCGAAGCGGAGGGTGCAAACTCAATGCCACAGAGACAGCTCCGGGGGCAGCATTTCCCAACCTCAGCAGCCTGACATCGCGTGGATGTAGGCTGGGAATCTTGGACTTGGAGTCCGCCCTAGCTATTGCGCAGGCAGATCTCGCCTTTAGTTAGGAACGGTGAATCTGGCTTCCCCGTTGGGTTTGTGTGACAGAAGGGGGAATCACATGACACGTCATAAACGTGAACCAGTCGCCATGCGTCTGGATTTTGATCCCACGACCAGGATGTTGCAATATTCAGAAGTGTGAAAAATGGTCATAAGTCACTATTTTCCAGTGCCGTCATAATCGAACAGTCTGTATATAGGGCAGAGCAATACGTTAGCTAGCAGATCCCAGCGCTATCTGGAAAGGAGGATCCTGGCCGCACTCCTCACATGCTCTCAAACCTCTTTTCCTGGGTTGTTTTGATTGCAGCCGTGTTTACTATCCTCTAAGGTTATGGAAAAACAGAAATCCAAAAACTACCTTCTCCACCATCTGCGTGTAGAAATCTCAAGGTTCACAAAAGCACATTTTGGAGGAGGAGGAGGGGAGGGGGGATTCCTTCAGATCCGCCAAAGTGGAGTCCTACCTCAAAGGAATCCTTTCAGGCCTGGAGGGATCGGGGCCGTTTTTATTCCGACTGTCTCTCTTAATGTGAAGAGCAAATAAGCTGGATAGCAGGTCTGATTCCAGAATACGTAGAATCGCATTACACTCCTGTCTGTACTTCAATTATTATAATAAAGCTCTGAAAATTTCAGCTGATTAATGACCCGGTCCTTTTTATATACATCTTGTCTTTCTGTTTGTCCAGTTCTTTTATTGTTGTTTTTGCAGCATTGTTCTCAGCTCAAAAGGAAGATTAAAAATCGGTGCTATAGAACAATTTTGGGTGTTTAAGGGTCTCAGGCTAGAATTCAGGGGGCCATGAATTCTAGTGCCACTTGGGCACGGAGTCCGATGGCTGACGTTGGGCCAGTCCCTACCTCTCAGCCCTAGCAAGGAGGCAATGGCAAACCATGAAACCTTGCCAAGAAAAGGATAGCCATTTATCCAGGCAGTGACCCAATTAGGTAACGTTATCAGCACCAGAAGGGAGTGGGGGTCTGCGAAAAGGAGGATGAGTGAGGGGACCTTGGTGCTCTCTTGAGCTTGGTTGTTTCCTTGTAGACATTTTACGATCCAACTAGGTGATGTTATCAATGCTGGGAGGGAGGAGGGGGGCTGTCCTTGGTGCTCTCTGAGATTGGGGATTGTCTTGCAGACGTTTCATGACCCAACTAGGGAACGGCATCAGAATTCCTCACGTTCGCCCCAATTCTGGAAGTTGGGAGTCCCCAAGTCTTAAAAGTTGCCCAGTTGGGAGATTCTTGCTTGGATCAATCACTGGGAAGGAAAAGTGGAGCACCAGCACTGGAAGACCCGAGAAACCAACGCAGTGGGTGGGGAATATATATATATATATCTTAAAAGGCCTAAAACTTCCAAGCTGGGCCCCTTGAAGGCGGATGGACTTCAGCTCCCAGCATTCCTCAGGCGGGAAGTCCGCCCATCTTAAAAAAGAACCCAACTTGAGGAACGCCGCTCTTAAAATGTCTCGGCGCCTGCGCAATAGAGGCCGAGCGCGGAGTCGGGGTGGGGGAGGAAATACAGCGTGAATGATGTAGGCGGGAAAAAAGAGACGGTCGCGCCTCCGCTCCGCGCGCGTCGCTGGGCGTCATCCGCGCGCGCCGGAAGCAGCCAGCCGGGCGAGCGACTGAGCGAGCGAAGATGGAGGGAGCCGAGGAGGAGGAGGGCGGCTGGCCCGAGCTGGCGGCGGGCGGGCGGCGGGAGCTGCGTCTGGAGGCCGGCGAGGCGCTGGAGCGGAGGATCCGAGCGTCCGGAGGTCGCCTCCCGGCCGCGTTGGGCGAGCTGGGCTCGGCGCTTCGCTCCCTGGAGGTCCGCGGCTGCCCGGAGCTACGCGAGCCCGGCCCGGCGCTAGGCCTCCTTTCGGGCCTGCAGGCCCTGGCGCTGCCCGGCTGCGCGCTGGGCCCGGCGGGGCTGTCTCTGGCCGGGCGGCTGCTGCCCGCCGCCCTGCGCTCGCTCGACCTGTCGGACAACGGCCTGGAGGAGCTGCCGCCGCAACTGGGCGGGCTGGAGGGCGCCGAGGGGGAGGGGGCGGCGGGAGTGGCCCTACCCGAGCTGCGGGTGCTGAACCTGCGTCGCAACCGGCTGCGCGGCCTGGGCCCCGGGCTGGCCCGCTCAGCCCCCGCGCTGCTGGAGCTGCTGCTGGGCGGGAACCGGCTGCGCGCCCTCCCGGGGACCATGCTGCCCCCGCCGCCCCCTCCCGCCCAGGGGGGTCGCCGGTCCGGCCCGCCGCCTTTGCCTCTGCCGCTGCTAGGCCTGCTGGAGGCGTCTGGGAACGAGCTGGAGGTGCTGGGTGCTGAGGTGGCCCGCCTGGCTGGGCTGAAGGTGAGCAAGCAAAGGCCAGTCACCACAAATGCATGATGGGCCAGTAAAGCACAGCTACTACCTAGGAGGGTGGACTAGAAGACCTCTTTTCTCGGTTGAAGACAATCGGCTCTGTTTTCTTCCTTTCTCCAGACTTTGGACATCTCCAACAACAAGCTCTCTGAAATCCCAGCAGAGCTGGCCGACTGCCCGAAGCTGAAGGAGGTCAACCTGAAAGGCAATGCCCTGAAGGACAAACGGTTGGAGAAGATGGTGAATGGCTGCCAGACCAAATCCATCTTGGAATATCTGCGCCGGGGGAGAGGCAAGCAGGAAGGGGGCGCCGAGAGAGAAGAAAGCCGGAAAAAGAAGCGAGAAAAGAACAAGAAGAAAGGAGGAGGCAGCGATGACGATCTGGAAGACGCCCAAAAACTGCTGGTGAAGATTCTCCACATCTCCGAGAGCCCGGCACCATTGGTGGTGAAAGCCAGCCCCAGTGCAAAAGACGTCCGTCCTTACATTGTGTGCTGTGTGGTGAAAGGCATGGATTTCAGCACCGGCAATGCTCTGAAGAGGTTCCTCTCCGTTCAGGTGGGGTCCCGAAAGGCCATTACGGACTCTCCTGTCGCTTCCATGTAGAAAACGGTTCTGGTCTCCAGTGGGGGAGCCCGACTGTTCCTGATCAGGCAGCAGGGTGGGTCTCGCCTTGAAATGCTTCCGAGGAATAGTTCGAAATTAAACCTGTTTTTCCTTTAATCCCATAAACAGACAAAGCTCCATGAGGACATTTGTGAGAAACGAACAGCGGCCACCATTGCCACTCATGACCGGCAGCTGGTGAAAGGACCACTCGTCTACGAGGCTCGGGCCCCAGAGGAGCTGAAGGTGGGCTGTTTGTGGAGAGGAGGAGGAGGGGTCCTTGGTGCTCCCTGAGCATGGTTCTTTCCTTGCAGATGTTTCATGACCCAACTAGAGAACGCTGTCAATGCTAGGAGCAAATTCCCCTTCCGTTCTGTCCCTGATGACGTTCCCTAGTTGGGTCATGAAATGTTTATAGCAAAACAACCCAGCTCAGAGAGCCAGTTATAAGTTTCCTGCCTCTGTCTTTCTCCCCTCTCTCTGAAGCTGCCCATTTTTTGGAACCGTTTCTCATTTTCCAGATCATCCCCCTGGGCCGGAAGGAGACCAAGGCCAACGACCTCCTTCGCCAGTTGCAGGCCGAAGCTGAGGAACAGCGGAAACAGAAGAAAAGACAGAACATCTCTGGACTGTACAAGTAGGTCATGAGTGCAAGGCAGAGGAGAAAAAGTAGGGTGGAGCATGTTCGAGAGTTACCACATCTGGAGGGTTGCTTGGGGCTTCCAACTTCTCCCTTCCTTTCAATTTGGGCAGGTACCTTCAGTTGCTGGATGGGAAGGAGAATTACCCCTGCTTGGTTGATGCCGAAGGCGCCGTGATTTCTTTCCCTCCTATCACGAACAGCGAGAAAACGAAGGTAAGGGGGCTTGGCTGAGAGCAGTGGGTGGGGAAGGGGCTGGGATTCCTGCACTGTTATAAGACCAGTTCTTCAACCTGCCAATCACCCAATCGATCCAGCCATGTGTGTGTAAATTACAACCGAGGAGGAAACATAGTACAACGTAGTCCTTACAACCACAGCTGGGACTAGAATTGCACTGTTGAGGTTACCTAGTTGGGTCACAAAACGTCAGTGGAGCCAGATTGGATCATGAAGACGCAGCAGCATCAATGCAAGGACTGGTTGCAAGTCACTTTTTTCCCAGGGCCATTGCAGCTTTCAATGGTCACTAAACGAACGGTTGTAGATTTTGAGGACTTCTTGTCAATGCAGGGATCGCTTTTGAACAAATGTTGTTTTTCCTTTTTTTAAAAGCTTGGGAAAACGACCACCGATTTGCTTCTGGAAGTGACCAGCACCACTAGCCTTCAACTGTGCAAAGATGTGATGGACACCCTCATTGTGGTACGTCCTCCTCCCCCGCCACCTCACACATCAGGGCTGGGAACCATGGGCCTCGGGGCTGCTAGGAATTGCAATGGTGCATCTGATCGCAGCGCTCCAGAATCAGGTCTTAAATATCTAAGCCGAGAGAGCCTCCCCCTCTTCAGCCTTGGTTGTCATGGACCCCAGACCCAGCCTTAGTGCCGGGACCCACACCTGGGTCGGACTCTGTTCTTTTCTTTTCAGGAAGCTAAAATAATCTCCTTTATCGGGACGATGATGAATATTATTTATTCACATTGCAGAAAATGGCCGAGATGAGCAGGCTGACCACAGTCAACAAAGATGGTGATGCGGGTTCAGATCACGAAATCCTCCGGGCCGAAGGAAGCCCCCCCAACGCCCCTCTGGTCTTGGAACAGGTCCGCGTGGTGGATGCAGAAGGGAATTTGAAAGTCCTCTACCCGTCGAAGACGGATCTTCACTCCTCCCTCCTCACCGTCCTCCATTAAGCGCCTCCGCTGGTCCACACCCCCGCTCTCCATCGGCCAGGACTATTTATAAAAGGGTTTTTTGGGGTGGAGGGGTCCCTGGCACATTCCGCTTGTTTTTGCCAGCTGCAGCAGGAAGTCTTGAGTTTGGGGTCTCGAGAGAGAATCGGACGTTCGGCTTGCTTTAATCCCCATACTACTCAGATGTGTGTGGGGGGACCCTCAGTTCTGATCCCTTGCCGATGAGCTGGCATTGGACGAAGTTATTTTCGCCAACTGACTCCCTCAACCCTGTGGATATAATTTTGTTGTGTTGTGTGATGACTGTGTCCCTTCCATGGGAAAGAGGCGGGTTGGGGGTCTCCTTGAGAAATTAGGAGAAATTCCCCTCTTATGGCGAAGGAACCCCAGTAAAAATTCACCGGAGGAGGTAGCATTTCCCTACCAGATTCTTTCCTTAATTAATGGATTCTCCAGGAGAATGGGGGGGAGAGGGGTTTTGCCATGTTTACCTCCAGGTTGGCCCTGAGACTTTGGGGTGGGGTATCCCAATGGGCCAGCAACCTTTGCTCCCTCCCAGCTATGGGGTGCTTGGTGGCGTCTAAGATGGGCCAGAGGTTTCATGACTCAACTAGGTGACATCATTAGTGCTAGAAGGCAGCGCAAAATGCTTTTGTAAAATCCGAATTATCCCTCTAAAAATACACCTCCAAATGTAAGGCGTGTGGCCAGCTAATTTTATTGGAATTTAAAGCCGTCTGAATCTCCAGCTTTGGGGCATTGATAATCCCCACCCCCAAAAAAGGAATAAAAATGTTCAAAATATATTTTGGTATTCTTTTGTTTGGCATTGAAGGAAGTGGGGCAAAGCGGCAGGGCCCAAATCTGTTGGCAGCCCTACGGGGGGGTGGAGGAGGGCGAGGTGGCGCCAGCCCTGCAGAGACATTCCTTCCATGTTGCTAGTAGTAACAGCAGCGAATTTGGGGGTCACATCTAGTAAGGACGAAATGAAGAATCGGACAGTGCCTTTCAACCAGTGTGCCCCCAAAGGCTGACATTCAGTGGGCTTGTTTCTAGTGCGCCCAAGATTTGGGGTTTATGCAAAGGTCAAAGAGCTTGACCAGGTGGGCTCTCGGCCTGCATTCTCAGCCACTCGGGGCCCCATGACTTCTCCCCATAATCCCTTCTATGTTCCAACTGGAAGCGCTCTAGAGCCACTCACAAGGGTGCGAGAAACTTCCCTAGCCTGGCTTAGTTTCACTTTCATTTCAGAGGGACAGGATTTCTACGGAATCCTGTTGGGCTCAAGATAAGTCGCCACAAGGCTCTTAAAACTAGACTGAGTTCCCAGAAACCCCCTGTCCTGAATGCTGGGAGACCCTGTTGCAGGAGTGGGGAGGGGGAGGAATTGCATTGCCCTGATCCCCCCCCCCCATTGGACTCTGCAAGACCCACAGCAGCCAAAGGGGAGCACTGCAACCTGCATTCTGAAGACATTTGCTCCTATGTATATTGAATTGGGATTTTTTTTTTTGTAATTTTGTTCATTCGTATATTTTTTGAATTGTAAGCCACCCAGAGTCATTGAATGACAATGATTAAATAAATGAATAAATAAATATTGCATATTAAATAAGATAGAAAAACATTGCAGTTTTTAGGCCTTAGAAGATACTGCCCCTAGTGGAGGACGTGTATATCGAAGGTTAAATAAGGAACTACTAGGACAAAGTATTGAAAATATAGGACACTTATTCCTTCTCCCCATTGTGCCTGCAGAAATTCAGCGATCCACCAAAGGGCAGTGCGACCTATAGGTTCAGGGAAGGGTATCAGAAAATAAGGGGTGAATAGAAGGCTATTACAGCATCCCAAAATAGTTTTATGGGACTTCAACTAGAACTAGAATAGCCTTTTCATTTTAAAATATATCATAAATCTAATAAATGAAACAAATCTTTTTTTAAAGTTTGTTGTGCATCTTGGATATTTGTAGAGCCAAACAGCAGATCATAACAACAATAATAATCAGTTGACCACAAAATCTTTTTGCTCTCCTTTTCAAGTTGAATGGTCAAAACTTGGGGCTGCCTTCAAGAGCTGCAATAGCCCAGAACAGCCTCAAGGGGGCCCGCAATCGAGAGCCTTTGTAATCCTGGCTAGTTCCTCCAGCAGGGAGGGCAGAGTTCGCAGCCTCTTGGGAACCTGCCATTTCGATTGGATGATTTATTTTTAATTTCGGGGGCCGGGCCGGTGAAGCTGCAAAGGGAAAGGGAGAGAATTATGGGATGGCAAAAAGAGAAAACTGCTAAAGAAAAATAAAAAAAAAAAAAACGAGGAATGCAAAGCGACTCTGGAGCAAACTCACTGGGATTCCCCAGTTTTCACTAGGTTGTGTGAACCCGCCAGAGGAAAAGAGCGGAGTGGGGGTGGGCAAGCCGCTTCCCAGGAGCCTTCCAGGTGGAGATGGGCAGGGGTCTCCAAATGAGGCCACTAAGACTGGTGGGAGTTGAAGTCCACAAGTCTTAAAAGTTGTCACATTTAAGAGCCCTGGAGTTTGGGGAGGGGGAGCTGAGAGCCTCTGAGACCCAGGCCCACTTTCAGCCCCCCTTCTCCGTGCTGAAGGAAATGTGGGGGGGGGGTTCATTCGGCCTCTTATCCCCTCCCCTTCCAGCTGTGCAGAGAAATTTCTGCAAACACAGCCCAGCAGCAAAGGTCTCCCTTCTCTGTGGGGGGGGGGGGGAGGGGGTGTCCGGCCAGCCTGCCGTGCAAGGGGGGTGGGCTGCAAGGGAGAGGGCCCCTCCCTTGTTGCTTCTGGACAGCTGCCAAGCTTCCACTCCTGTTTGGCTTGGCAGAGGCTGGGCCCTCTCATGGGGGTGTGTGGGGTGTGTTGGGCTTCTCTCCTTCCAGATTCAGCTGGGGGGGGTTGGCGGGGGGGGGGGGTGTCTCTGCCCACCTGGGATGCGGAGAGGAAACCAGAGCTGGAAAGTCTTCAGCCACAATTTGCCATCCAGACTTTTTCTTTTTTTTTAAACTGGGGGAGTTTAAAAAATTAAAAAATTAGAATTTTGCCTGAGTTGGTGCTCAGATGAGAATGGGCAGCTCCGTTTCCTCCCCCCCTGAACTCCACCTCCCATCATCCCCCAAATGAATGGATTCTTCTGAGCCTCCCAAAGAACAAAAAACACAACTTACGACCACAATGGAGGCCAACATTTCTGTTGCTAAGCGAGACTGTTGTTAAGTGAGTTTTGCCCCCATTTTCTTCCCATAGTCGTGTAGCGAATCACTGCTGTTGATAAGTTAGCCACACGGTCATTAAGTGGAGCTGGCTCCCCCCCTCCCTCCTTGACTTTGCGGGTCAGAAGGTCTCACATGACCTCGGGACACTGCAACAGTCATAAGTCCATGCCAGTTGCCAGGCCTCTGAATTTGGGTCACTTGACTGCAGGGATGCTGCAACAGTCATAAGTGTGAAAAACTGCCCTTTTAAAAAAAAACAAAAAACAGTATAATAAAGTACCAAACTATCTTTAATAGGGGGGGGGCTTTTCCCTTGGATTTACATATCGGAGCTCAGTGCCCCCCTTGTTATTTTTCTTCTTGCAGCCCCCTGCCTCAAAAAGAGCCTTATATCCTTCCTAAATTTCCCTTTTAACTTAGCAGCGGGTTGGATTAAAAGGGGAGGGAATCACAACACAATTCCTGAGGGTGGGGGGGGGCAGCAATCCAAAGAGGGGTTCCCTCTTTGAAAAATAGGGCTCCCTCCCAATTTTCTGGATGTGGGGGAGTTAAAAGTCTCTTTATTAATTGAAAGACCTCATTTGGGTCTGGGGGAGACAAAGCCCAGCCCAGGCCAGGAATGCAGACATCCCAGCAGGGTTGTGGAAAGAGAAGTCCTTCCCCCCACCCTCTTCTGAGATGCTCTGCAAAATCTGGGTGTGCAAAATGGGGGGTGACTGCCCCCCCCCAGCTGGCCCCTCCCACCCAGAATTCACCCCCACAGCCTGAGTTTTCTTGGCTGCAACTTTCTACCCTTTTCAAACCCTTCTCCTATAAAGTTGGAAACTTCAAAAGTGTTTTGAAAAGGGGGGGGGGGCGGAGCAGAGAGGAAAAAAACACCCTGCCAAGTTGAGTGAAGGGTGTGTGTGTGAGAGAGAGAGAGAAGGAAAAAGAGAAGGAAAAGAAAAGGGGGAGAGGGCAAAAGAAAAAAAGAGTGAAAGAGAGAGAAAAAGAGAAATGAAAAGAGAGTAAAAGAGGAGAAAGAGAAAAAAGCGAAAAAAAGAAACAGTTGAGACAAAGGGAAAAAGGGAATGAGAAAACAGAAGTGAAGAAAGACCTTCCACTCTTAAAAAGATTTTATAAACTTTTCTTCCTCCTCCCCCTGCAAAGACAAATATTTTTTCCACCTCTGTCCCCCCCATCCCTTTTTCTTTAAAAAAAAACAAAACACCCCTCTTTTAAGGGATCTACCCAGATCTCCACGCCTTGCCAAGGACCCAGAAGTGAACTGTCCACCAACCCGGAAGATTTGAATTTAACCACCCAGCGAAAGGGGGGAGGGGGGAGGACCCAGAAGTGTGTGTGGGGGGGGGGTCGCTAGATGTGCCATCCCACCTTCAGAAGAGGGGTGGGGGAGCCCAGAGGGGGGGAGACCCACCAGCCGCCCTTCCTCCCCCCTGCTTCCCCGAAAAACCAACCCTGAATGGATGGATTTTTGAGGGAGAGGAAAAGAAGAACAAGTAAGGGAGACCCCTCCCCTCTTTGCGAAGAGCCCCCTCCCTCCCTCCCTCCCTCCCCCCCCTCCTCCGCGGAAGGTACCTGGGCCGAAGCTCTGATTTCTTTTGACTTCTTGAACTCCAGAAGGCGGGCTCGGGGTGGGGGGGGCGTGGGGGGCGTGGGAAGGGAGGGGTCGGAAGGAGAAACAGAGTTTGGGAAAATGTGCCCGACTGGGGCAAACTTGCCGGCGCCCCCTCCTCTTGCTCTGCAGGTCAGTCCCTGGGGGGGAGGGGGTCTCTCTGCGTGTGTGTGTGTGTG
>JAEANM010006653.1:0-12377 GCA_017656035.1 Myanophis thanlyinensis | reverse complement strand
ACACATAAATATAAATTTATGCATAAATGAAATTACACTGTTTCCTAACCAGCCTCCTTACAAACATGTTGGGCTGCAATTCCATCATCACAAGGCAACATGTTCTATTTCATCCTGTCCATAGGCACCTGGAGGAAGAATAAGCAGGGGAGGAGCAAATAACACATGCAACATGATGTCAGCAAGCAAATTATAGAATTTATATACTTGACTGGATGCAGTTTCATCCTTCAATATAACACATGCTGTTATTTTAACGCCATGTGCCATCGTTGGGGGTGTGTGTGTGACTTTACTCTTTATTCTCCATTACAAACCATTCAAGGATTTTAAAACCACTAGAGCAGACCAAGCAGACTTAGGCTGATGAAGGCCTCTTGAATCATTACAGCCATTGCGCAGAGCAGGTTTCCCCTATCCGGTGGCTCCCAAGATGCTCATGGATTTCAGCTCCCATACAACCCCAGCCAGCAAAGGCATTGAATTCTTTGCTAATGGGGTTAAGTGTAATCCATCACATTTGGAAGACGCACTTTCTTAGGAGAAGGTTAGGATAAGAATGAACCTAACCAAGCCCCTTCAGGCAAGAGCAGTAAGAAGGGGGAAATCACCCTAAAAAATGTGCAATTTTGGCCCAGGAAGTGTGAAAAGCACGAGGAGGAAAAAGAAAGACCATGGCAGAGAGGCAGCAATTAGCATAAAGGCAGATTCAAGTTTGTGTGTGTGTATTTGTGGGGGGGGGGGAGAAGAGGGGGGGGCTGATGGCAGTACCTGACACCTTCCATCCTTCCTCACTTGTGTCAGCAAAAGGTGACCAGCAATTGGGGGGGGGGAACGGAAGGACCCCTCAAATTGGAGGAGCCCCCTTCGTGGATCAAAAAAGGCGCTGGTTGTAGTCGTCGCCGCCTCCTCCCTGGGGGGGGAGGGGGAAAGCGGTCTCTCAAGCCGCGTCCCACCCCCCCATGGAGACCCCCCCACCCTGACTGACATCCCCCCCCCGGCTTGGGCGTCCCCAGAGCAGGCCTGTCCCGCCGCAGCTCCAGTTACCTGCTGATTTTACATTTCTTGAGGCCCGACTCGTCGCCCGCCTGCCCCGAAGATTTGCGCTTTTTTTTCACGGGCATCTCCCCTGTTCACCGTAGAGCCGAGCGAGCAGAAGACGAGGGGAGCCAGGCCTTCCAGCGTGCCTCCCCCCCGCGGGCCCTTTCCCCCTCCTCCTCCTCCTCCTCCCGGGCCGATGAGAGCGGCCGCCGCCGCAGCCGCCGCCTCCTCTTCCGTCCTCGGCTGTTGCGAAGAAGCGGCGGCTCTGCGCCCGTTTCGTTCCTCAGGCCCCCCTTTTCCTTTTCTTCACGCGGCTGCTCCCGCCCGGGGTCGCCGCCAGAGCAAGGTTGTGTGGGGTGTGTGGGTGTGTGTGTGTCTGTGTGTGAGTGTGTGGCACCACGACGGACCGTTCCGCGCTGAGGTAGAAGCAGCCGCGGCGGCTGGGAGGGGGGGGGGCGGAGGGGGGGGGAGGAAAGCCGGCAAGGAAGGCGCAAGAGAGGTAGTCGCGAGCGCCTTGCGCCGCCCCTGACAGACGAAAGAGGCGGGAGCAGGAAGTGACAGCGACGCGACGTCGCCGCCACCGCCCCCTTCGACTGGCACACCCACTCGCCCCGCCTCCTTCCGGGCGGAGCTAAGAGACGCGGGGACGGCGCCCGACGCGCGATTCAGCCTCGCCTTTGGGGGAGCGTTTTGCGCGCGCGCGCGCGTCAGTAGAAGGAGGTTGTGACGTAGATCGAGAGGCGGGGGAGGGCGTGAATTTCTCCGTGGGGCGGCTGGTGAGCCTGTATAATCACAGTGTTTCCCAACCTCAGCAAATTTAAGAGGCGTGGACTTCAACGCTGGCTGGAGGATTCTGGGAGTTGAAGTCCATGCCTCTTAAATTTGCTGAGGTTGGGAAACACTGCTATATAAGAAGGGCTTTTTCCACCCCCATCCCCACCCCGACATGCATCTTTATTTATTTATTAGAATTTGTCATACAATAACTCAAACACGCATACAAAGTAAAAAATAAATAAAACAATACAATGACAGGGACGGTAGGCACATTGGTGCACTTACGCACGCCTCTCTACTGTCCACTTAGGTATGGTGTAAAGTAGGCAGAAATCAGTTTTTGACTGAGACTATGAGAATTTGTACTGCTGCTGCCGCTGCCGCCTCGGGACATCTCGGTGGTCCCTCGTAGCCTCTGCCTCGGCACCTCAGCGATCTCTCGGAGCCTTCAGAGTCTTCGCCTCCTTGCCTCAGCGCTCCGCTTCGCCTCGCCTCAGTGCTCCGCTCCGGTGTCGCTGTCCCAGGCCTTTTTATTTATTTTATTTATTTTTAATTATTTCTTAGAATTAGTCAATAACGAAAACCCGAATACAAGAATTAAAAAAATGCAATGACAGGGATGGTAGACACGTCAGTGCACTTATGCAATCCCCCTCTACTGACCACTGATGTATGATGTAAGGTCCACGGAAGTCAATTTGCGACTGAAACTATGAGAATTTGTAGCTGAAACAACTGAATCAGGTAGAGCATTCTGGACTTTGACAACTCTATTACAAAAGCCGTAGTTTTTTGCAGTCAAGTTTTGACTGCTTAATTCATCGGACACCTTTTCAGAAGATATAAGGGAACTACAAGTAGTTTTCAACTTACAACAGTTCCCCCATTAGTGACCCTTCAAAGTTACACAGGCACTGAAGACTAACACAGACTTTAAGACTATATTTCACTCTTCCAACCGTTGCAATATCCCCACCATCACATGACTTGCATTCAGACAACGTATTTGCATTATGATAGCTGCAGTATCCCGGGGTTGTGTTGGAAGTTTACACCCACCCCTCTCCTAGAAAAAATGAAAAATATTAAAAGGCAGAATATTTCCTCTAAAAGAGAAAGAGAAATCTTAAAAGAGAAACTCAGGCCAGTTCTCTTCCCCCAGCAGATACTTTGGTTATTTGGAAGACAATAGACTGAGCTAGTTTTATTTGCAACATAAAAGGCCCTCACCCCCAGGATGGGATTGCCCAACTCTCCACATGGCCCCTTGGAAGATTACATCACTCAGCAAGATTCAACCAAGCTTGGGACTCAAAAGACAACCTATAAAGTTACCCTTGCATGGCACCATGGGAGTCTGACAACCAATCAGAACACAAGTTCAAATTCAAACTCCAACAGAGGGCATAAAACCCAGGGGCTCTTAGCATCTCTGCTCTTTTTTTCCCAGGATTTCAAGCCTGTTCCACCAATAAACCATCCTTCCCAGCAGTCTCCATGTTTCCAGTGTCTTTTTCCCCACTTGGAACTGAATCCACATGGACATTACTTCCAATACCACCTTGATCATTTTCATAAATAGCTTAAGATGATGAGCATACATAATGCTACTACTTTCTCCTATTTTTCCCACAACATAAATCCTGTGAGGTCAGTTAGTCTGAGAGAGAGAGTGATTGGTTCAAAACGATTCAATTGGAACTATGTAAAACTCACAGTCTCCTGGATTCTAGCCTGGTGCCATAACCACTAGGCCACACTGGGTTGTATAGGCACAGTTGTGTTGGAAATTTGCAATGATGTCTCAGTTAATGTGCTTGGATTTGGTTTTTTTTAATGTTGTCTTTGTGCTTGAATTTTGAAGTTCTTTTTAATATTTTTGACAGTTTGCTTTTAACTGAGGCCCATATGAATTTTCTAAATAAATAAATGTTTCTAATATCTGATGTCTCTGCACTAGATTTTAATTAATAAAGAGGTTTTTTTAATAAATAAAAAACAAACAGCAGCATTCCTGAGATGTATATGTGGTGTCAGTGCACGCACATGCAATCACACATTGTTAAACGTTACTCTACAAAAAAAAACACAAAAATTCTAATGGCAATTATTCTCTCCAAAACAGACCTGGAAGCTGTAGTTTAATGAGAGTGCTCAAAGGGACAGTAGGATCAGATTATACGCTGGCCTTCTTTTCCAACATTAATCACTAAGACAGAATGAGAGCAAATCCTTCCTTTTTAGAGCAAAGTAGCAACAGTGCAGGAGGCAGGGGGAGGAGAGAACTTAATGAGAACATCCACAAGACACTTGAATCAGCCCCATGCAAAGACTGATATGAACTCATGGCATGATCTTCAGACAGAAAATAAGATATCCCAGTTTCTGGGCGTGGATAGGTCATACCGTCCCTAGCTTCAAGATAAGACACAGGCAACTAAGGCATTCGAGCTGGAGCAGGATAAGACCCACCCAGCCTGAGACCCAGAGACCTTTCCTCAATGTAAGCACCTGCACCATCATGTCATGTTTGTGATTCTTTGGGAATTAGAAAGGGTTTTCATAAATAGTTACGGTATCTTTTACTTAAACTAGACTGCTTCCACCACCACCATCTCAGTGTTTAACCATTCTCTGTGCTGTTTCAGTTCTGTCTGTGTATTAATATTTTGAGTCACTTCCTGGTAACTAATTTCCTATATTTGGTGTCATTCTGCTGTTCCTTTTGTGTTTGCTATTCTATATGGTTCCACATAAAGGCAGTCTTTGTTTAATGACAACCTTTGCAGATTTGTAAAAAAAGGAAAACTGAAGTAAGATCATAAGCATCACCAAGGTTTCCCATAATAACCACTTCACTTAACAACCAAATGGCCAGTCTCAATTGTGGTTGCTAAATGAGGTAGTCCTCAACTTATGATGGCAATTGGGACTGAAATTTCTGCAATCTTAGCAGTCCCAGTTGCCATCATTCATTGAATCCCATGGTCATTAGGGCAAGGCAATTTCCTGCCAGCTTCCCACAACCAGATCAGTGAAGAAGCCAGTAATGAAGTTGCAAATCCAGGTAGCTTGCAAGCAGGCCAGCAGACAGATAAGTGGCTGCTTCTCAGTGGGAGAGGGTGTGAGGGATGCCCAAAGGCACCAGTGAGATGTAGAAAAGTTCAGAGACCATGCACAAGGGTGTGAGGTAAGCAGAGCAAGGCTCAAATAATGTGCATGAGGGCATGCAGAGTGTCTGAGGAGGGTGCAACAAGGATTAGAAAGGGTGTGAGGGAGATGCAGGGAAGATGTGTTAGGGTGTGCAAGGCTCCACAATAGTGCAAAGGAGCTACAGGGAGACTCACAGAGGGTGCACAGGGATATGAGGGATGCACTAGGATATGGAGTGTGAGGAAGCTCCAGGAGGGTGTGTAGGTGTCCGCATTGTGCAAGTAAAAAGGAGCTTGGGGAGGGTATGTGAGTGGGAGAGACTTACTCCAGCAATTTGTGAACTTCTCTGATAGCTTTTCCATTGACATTCTGGGAAAGCTTGCCAATGCTGGCCACATGATTGTATGGCATTACAGCTAGTCATAAGCACCCAGATCATGATCACATGCCTGCAGTGGTACAGAGTCAGCCAGAACACCAAGCATCAGTTATCATTCGTTCAGTGTTATTGTAACTCTGTATCAGAGATGAAATTCAGCAGGTTCTAGCAGATTCGCTAGAACCGGTAGTAAATCTTCTAAGCAGTTCAGAGAACCGGTTGTTAGAAGAAATCTCCTTTTGCTTTTTTTCCACTTTACAGGGTTAATCCTGTAAGGAAGGCCAGGAAAAAACATTCTGGTGTTGTTTCTAGCCTAATCTTTATTGCTCTGCTTACAGAAAATGCCCACCAGTCACATGACCACCCAGCCACGCCCACAGAACTGGTAGTAAAAAAAATTGAATTCCACTACTGCTCTGTATGGTTGCTGAACGAATGGTCATATGCTAAGGGTTACTTGTGTATTGTTTTATGTGCTAAGCTCTGCCAATATGTCATAGGTAGTCATTAAAGGGTACCAATCAAAGCAGCAGATATTCAGATATTGCTATCCAATGACAACTTGATGGTTAGAAATAGGAATGTAATCTTATAATTCCTCTGATAAATCAAGCAATGGGAAGAAAATCCTGAATGATCACTCTAGAAAACAATCCAAAGTTAAGTGACTAAAGCTTTTCAAATATTTGAAGAGTGCTATCATTTATCATGGCTGAACATATTTATCTCTTTAAATCTCTCTTTAGAGGACTTAGTTACTAGTCCACTGATCAACTTCGATGCCCTTTTCTGAATGTGCTTCTCTAAATTTGTCATAAAATGTCCCAAAATACTTCAAATAAGATTGCTTGCTCTGAAATAGCTAAATACTTCTGGAAGACAAAGGAAGTTTGAGGGTGATTAATTGCTTTTAGCGGTCTAGAACTTCATTAACATGCACTTATCACATGCATTTTATTTCACAGCAGCTTTCATCTTCTACTGATGTATTTTTTTTCCCACATGATGTGATGTTATATATATAAACAAGGAATAGTGAAAGACTTTATTATTTTTACAAAATAGGGATTGCCCGAAAAAAATAGGTTATGTATAAGTTGAGTAAAGATGTCTATTACCTTCTCAAAAAATAGCTTTGGATGTGGTCTGTGTTCCCAGCACTAACTCCAGTAACTTCATCCAGATTCTTGAGTAGCTGCTAGTTTAACTGAGTCTATCCCTCTTGTAACTAATCCTCTTCTTCTTTTCTTTCCCAGCATTAAAACCTTTTCCAAAGATTTGGGTCCAAAGTTGGATGATTTGAGCCAGGTTATTTGTGCTTTGAGTTAGACAGCTGGGTTTGATGTGTTCTGTGATCCATTTGTTTATTAGCTATCTATGATATTCAGTAAATAAAACAAAGTAAAATTAAATTAAAGCCAATACCAATCCTTAAATTGTGCCTGGTGGGTAACTGGCAAACAGACAGATCTTTCAGTACAGGTTCAGTATATTAGTTCCTGTAACTTGAATTAATTAGGAGTTAGCTGTTTTATTTTCACCAACTGTATATATTGAATACTTTTAAAGGATGGGCTCAGTAGAGCACATTGCAATAATCAAAGACATGAGCCAGCACATGGATAACCTTTGCCAAATCCAGTTTGGCAACATTTATCAATCAGCTTGGGAGAGGTGCAACTGATGCTCTAGGCATAATTGTGTGAAAGCATTTACGGTATCTTTATTCCTGCAATAAAATCTAGAAAGAGTAAAAGATTCAAGGAAGCACTCCTAGGTCCCAAAAAGCTATCCTTTGGGGGAGATTGTGCTTCAGTCTCTGAACCTGTATTTCAAAGCCAAGAGCACTTCTGTGTTATCTGGATTTAATTTCAGTTTGTTCTTGAAATGGAATTGGATGGTTAGAAGCAATAGATTTGAATCTCATCAGCATATTATGATAACTGCACTCCAACATTTCAAATGATCCCTCTAGTAGAAATTGAACAGTATGGAGGCCATGATGGAACTATGTGGGATATCAGATCAATTTAGTTCTCCAACAGTACTCACTACACCAGCCTCTGGACCTGGCCCCCCCAAAAAGACCAGAATAGCACCCCAAAGTCAACCGGTATTATCAGGTGATCTAGAAGGTAACTACAGTTGATCTTATCAAGATCCACTGAATGGTTCAGAAGAAATAGCAGAGACATATTCCTGCTATCTGGTACAGGTCATCCACTAAGATGTCCACTACAGTCTTGGAATTATATTCTTTTTGAAACCTGATTAAAATGGGTTCAAAAATGAAAATTATTCAAATATGTCTGGAAATGTGAGGCTATCACCCCTACCCTGAAATTAAATATCTAAGATTGACTATAATTGTACAGATTTATGTCAGTGCCACTAGGTCATCCAGACTAGAAAGTTATCTCCACAGAAGGCTAAAACTATACTTTACTGAGATAAGGTATAACAATAGAATATTTCAAGTCTTGTCTTCCTTTATTTTCCCATCTTCTTCTGTCCCAGTGAATCAGGGAGATGTGTGCCTGAGCCACTTCCAAATATCGTCATGATTCCCAGAAATTAAATATTTCCACCCCTTTACCTTGGTAACATTTTTTTGCATATCTCTGTCAAGGTCATCTCCCTTACTCACTAGAATCTCTTATATCAATGGAGATTTTTTGCAAAATTACTGCAAAGTGGGGGATGGGAATTCATGTAACTATTAAAGAACCATTGATCACCTTCTATACTGAATCTTATCCCATTTAATCAGCCAAGAAAGCAGTGGTGGGATTCAATTTTTTTACTACCGGTTCTCTGGGTGTGGCTTGGTGGGCATGGCTGAAGTGGGTCATGTGATTGGGTGGGCAGGTTCTATAAGCAGGGCAATAAAGATTAGGCTAGGACCGCTAGAAAGAACACCAGAATGTTTTTCCCTGCCTTCCTGACAGGATTAACCCTGTAAAGTGGAAAAAAACAAAAGGAGATTTCTTCTAACAACCGGTTCTCCAACTGCTTAGAAAATGTACTACTGGTTCTAGCGAACCTGCTACAACCTAGTGAATTTCACCTCTTCAAGAAAGGATATGGATTGAATACCCAGATAGTAATTCTCATCTCTATATAGATCCTGTCCATATCCTTGAGATTTGTAAACTGAAAAAACAGATTTACAGTACATAGAGTTGCTATGGTAACATCTATACTGGGGAATATATGTAACTTGCCTTCAATTGTTGGGTTTGGATGTTCTCTGAGCTTAGTCCCCTTCTTTTGGATGTTTCATTACCAGGCTAGGTAACATCATCAGTGCATGGGGGAATGGAATTTTCTGCCTATTTATATGTGGGTAGCTTGTCCTATCAACCTTGATTAAGGCATTGCTTCTTCCTGGTTTATTTAATAGATGGGGTATTCTTGTTTATCTAGTGTTGATTAAAAGGTATGTGATAAGGAAGGTTTTATTTAATTGTTGGTTGCATAGGTCAGATTTATTTATTGGTCAGATTTTTATTCAGGCTTTGTTACCTTATAAGTAATTCAAGGCAGTGAACATACTTAATACTCTTTCCTCTTCTATTTTCCCTACAACAACTGTGTGAAGTAGATTGGGCTAAGAGAGTTACTGGCTCCCATCTGGCTTTCATGCCTAAAGTGGGACTATAACTCAGTCTCCTGGTTTCTATCCCAGTCCTTTAATGCAAGTATGCTTTCTGCATTGTGCTATCAGTAGTTGTCACTTTGCCCACAATAAAATTGGAAGAATAGCTGACATCTCTTTGATTCCCCATCCCTATAGTCTTAATGAGAGTCTTAACAAAACCTGAATCTATCAGAGTACTTTCTGTTATATTTCTGGTGAGTCAAAGGCTAATGTTCCTTAAACCAGGGTTCTCCAATCTTAGCAACTTTAAGACTTATGGACTACAATTTCCACAATTCCTCAGCCAGCTTGAGGAATTCTGGGAGTTGAAGTCCACAAGTGTTAAAGTTGTCAGGGTTAGAGACTGCTGCCTTAAACAGTCTGCTCACACTTCACTTTATCCTGCCTATGGTGAATTCATTGAGACTTAATCCAATTATTTTCAACCTCAGGTGTTTTTTGAGCAGAAAGTATGAATTTCTGTTTTTTACTTTCTCCATTTAAGATACCTGGGCAGAATAATTAGGAATCATCTCCACACATTTGATCTTAGCCAAAGGGGCCAAAAATATATATTTTTTTCTTTTCTTTGCAGCACTAGTCCTTCAGCTTGAAATTAGGCAGATTTATACAACATTTTTATACAGAAAAAAATATGACTGTGTTTATGGTATTTTTTCTCATAAGCATAATGTAGGCATCCGCATGCATTTGCTTTTAAAGGCAGGTCTTTCTTGTAAGGAAGTGTGCAAATACCTGAGGGTTATTTAATTTTAAACCAATTTTAAATTTTATATTCAATTTATTTTAAATTGTGGGTTTTTAATTATTCTTAAATGAATTTTAAATGTTCTAATTGGCCTTCATTTAATTATTTTAATTGATTTTTAACTGTATTTTGTATTTAGTTTTCTGTTTTTATTGGCTGTTCACCGCCCCGAGTCCCTAGGGAGAGGGGGCGGTATATAAATCTGATTAAATAAAAAATAAATAAATAGATAAATACACACCCATTCCCTGACATGTTATTTGGGGACATTAGAGATCTTTGCCTCAAAATGCAATCTGTCCATTTGCTTGTTGAGCAGTTAAACTGGCTTGCTCAAACAGATGTCTCAGTAAGTTTTTATCACCATCATATACTTGAGATTTTTTTATTTATATATAAAACAAGAGCATTTCTAGAGTGACACCACTAAAATGTACTCTGTTCAATGGTTCAGTGCTTTTCAGATTATCCTTCTTAAGGTATTTCTGCCAAACTCTCTCTTTCATTTGTCAAGTTTATAAGCCTTTGGATTTTTGTTTTAAAGGACTTCAGTCCAAAAAAACCCTGTCCATGTTTTATGGTCTCCCTCCTCCCTCAATTTTCCTTTTTTTTCCTTTTACAGAACTTTATTGATTTAAAAAAACAAGATTAAAAGATAAATGGGCAAGAAAAAAAGAACTGAAAAGAAAAAAGATTAAGAAAAAAGAAAAATAAATGTGCCAAAAAGAAAATAAAAAGTAAGAAAAATTGAAAAATTGACTGACTTTGGTACAGACATAAATAAACAATACAACCAACTCTTACTATAAGGTCTACATTTCTATAATTCTATATAATTCTAATCATCAAATCCCAAAATCAACATTTTGTTTCTTATAGTTTCTTGCAAAAAAGAATTCAAAGGTGGTTTTCAAGTAGAAATAAGATTGTCTTTTCTTTAATCAAAGCTCTCAAATTAACTATCTCAATCAAATCTATCACCTTTACCATCCATTCTCCCATGTAGGTATTTGTAAGTCCTTCTACTTTTTGCCACTGTTATCATATATGAAAACAAAGTTCCATAAGCTCTTTCAATCTATTTGTACCTTAAACCGAAAAGAAAAATCTCTGGTTCTAATTATGAGATTCAATTTAAAATCTTCAGAATCAGGTGAAAGCTGAAACAGTAACAATGAAAGCTCAAGGTGGTATAAAAATGTAAAAGAACAGCTTTCAAGAAATTTTAGAAATCCTTGACTCTGAATGTCAAGAATATATTCTTCTTCTTTAAGTCATTTCTTCTGCTTCACAGCTAATCTAAAACTAGGGGTGGGGAAAATTACTAAAAACCAACTTCTGGGAGTTGAAGCCCATGAGTCATGAAAGAGCCAAGGTTCCCGACCCCTGATGTAGAGGAAAAAGCACAAACAAGTTAAAACTCCACAGCCTCTTTGGAAATGCCCATAGACCTCTTCAAATGGCCTCCACCCTATTCTATGACAAATCAGTACAATCTGCATTTTGTCACCTATTTATGAGAACATAGAATGTTGCTGTATACAAGTCAGAACATTCAGTTTAGAACTATCTACTCCAAAATGAAAACTGGTGAATCTCCCACTTGTTGGTGAACTGCGTCTTCTAGTAAATGCCATCCCTGGTCATGATAGCTGGGGCTGCTGGAAATTGTGGTCCACCTCACCTGACAGAATCACAGTCCTCCCATCCCTGTCCTTTCTCTGACAGTACTTTTCCTCACGAATGAAGACAAATGTACGAGTCCCAGGATAATGTTGCAGGATCCAAATGGTCACCAGGACTGCAGGTTTTGCCTTCCAAGCTTTCAGAACTTGTGCTGGTTCCCATCTTCAGGGAACTTCTCTCTAGCATTTCTAACATTTCTCACATTTCTACTTAGAGAAACTAAGGCTTGCCACTGAAGCCTTCTAAATCTATTAGCTATGGTTTCTCTTTATCAAGCCATTGTGGATTCTGTTGTGCTCTTCAGACTTTTGTCCAAGTGCAGGAACAAGAAAATTTTTAAACAGTGTTACTTCTAACTGTTTTCTTCTAAGTATTTAACACTTTGTGAGATTGCGTATCAGCACCTTCTGTGTCAAACCTGAGATAAGAAATCAAGAGGATCAGTGTAAATATATCTTCTAACCGGTTCCCTTTCCATATTTTGGACTTCAGCTTCTTAACTGCCATGGCCAGTATGATCAATGCCAGGGACTATTTTCAGTATCATTCTGTTGTATACTGCACATGCACGGCCGAAGTCCTCACACAGGTCTGCCATCTTGAACGGACGACCTGACAGCTGATTGGCTGCCAGGACATTGATGCCCATTGAAGTGCGGGATTTTGAAGTTGCAGCAAATATAAAAAGCCACGACTTCCCTTAAGTTTTTGCTTCTTGACTGACATGATCTGGATCGTGAGTTTTACTCGCAGTTTAAATAAAATGGGACCCCTCGCGGTCATCTAAATGGACCCAGTTTCTTGAGTTTTCCTTCACCGATTTGGACCGGGTTTTCAGCTACAACACTGGCGACAAAGGTGGGATCGTGATCTACAATGTCCGAACCTCCACAGCCATCGAGAGAACCCACCATGTCCACCACAGCTACTAC
>JAEANM010006652.1:0-18411 GCA_017656035.1 Myanophis thanlyinensis | reverse complement strand
CTAGCCCGGCCCGCTTGAGATCAGATTAAGCTGTATTCGGCCCCCAGACCAAAATGAGTTTGACACCCCTGTTCTAAACAGTTCAGAGAACCAATTGTTAGAAGAAATCACCTTTTGTTTTTTCCCACTTTACAGGGTTAATCCTGTAAGAAGGCAGGAAAAAATATTCTGGTATTGTTTCTAGCCTAATCTTTATTGTCCTGTTTACAGAAACTGCCCACCCAGTCACATGACACCCCCAGCCACGCCCACCAGGCCACGCCCACAGAACCTATAGTAAAAAAATTTGAACTCCATCACTGTGTGCTCTCTATATAGGCCAGTTGTTACAGACATGTAAAATGAACAGACCTGTTCTGATTTTGGACTAGTAAGCTATATCAATACACAACTAGGCAGCATGTTTAATGCTTTCATTTTATTTAGTACATCTGGACGAATCCTCACACTGCCAAAATTATCCCATCCTTCTCAACTGATTTACATATACTTATAATTATGGAAACTTCCAAAGTTTCTTCACTGCATCAACCATCTTGGTCTTTTTTTTGAAAAATGCCTCTGGGTCCCATATGGATGCATTCTTTGAGAGTGGAGGAATGGACTCTTCTAGCTGCATTCCTGTGGGTGGGTTGCATCGGCATGTGTGGGGTCCAGATGCATAAGAGAGAGAAAAGTTCAAAGGCAATATTATATAAAATTTGGGAGTTATCTTATTAATGTTAAAGCAAATAAGTGAAGTTTAATGTGGATTTGGGGAAATAAATTAGCTCGTATTTCTGTTTGATCAGAAAACTGCTTATTGAAAGACTTGGTGTGTCATTGTTCTGATTCCACCTCTATGTTTCCACATTCTTAACAAGCTACATCTCTTGTAGCCTCTCTGTTTTAATTCTGAATTATATTTTTTGTATGCTGTACGCCCCAAATTCGCAACAATTCCAACCTGACCACTGGGCTAGATGAGAGGTGCCTGATAACACAAAAATTCAACTATATTACTGGGTGCATTATTCAAGAAACTGATCCAAGTCAGAACATTTGGAACAATTCCATCATTTGTATCTTGGGTTATTGCCTCTCAGTTTATAAGTTCGGAGACAGTAGTCTTTACAGTAGTCTTCTCACTCCATCCCCTCTCTTTGGCTCCATCAAAGAAGCTGCTGGGATTTATTTTTTGCTTTCTCATTTTTTGTCACAGGATGGATAGAGAGATGGAGGAAATAGGCATGGGAGCTCCATTTTAACTCTTGGTCTCACAGTTATGTAAGAGGATGTGGGTGGCAGTTTTAAGGCTGTTGATTATTTGTCTCTTAGAAAACCTGATAGGAAGCATGAAATAATATTCTGGGACAAATCTTTCTGCCAGCAGGTGTCCTCTTTTCCTGAGGAAATCCTGCAGTAGGAATCAATACTCATCAGGTGGTAAGACCCAGGATGTCTTTTAAGGAAACAGTTTTCAATCACCACTATTTTGCACATTAATTGGCCATGGGTAAGATACCCTGCTTGGTTTCCAGGGTTACTGCTGTGCCCTTTTACCTTCTTCCAGCAATTAGGTCTAGAGAAACTTTACAAATCAAGATGCAACAGGTCTTCCTGCACAGCAACCAAAGACAGGAAGGATCTTCTTATCCTTGCTTCTGGGTGGAAAGTGTTCTCATGTGTGAAATCTCAATATAATATATTTCCTACTAGGCCTCCTCTTCCAAAACTTTAGAAAAAGATGGACGTGGAGAGACTCCAGAACCATTTGAGATAAAGAGGGAAGGGGGAACAATCCAACATCAATGAAATGATCTCTTGAGGAGCAGCCACCTTCCAGACATGATTTTTTTTCCAGAAATCTTTACTTTGGGAAGAGAAACATATTTGCCACTGTTTTATACACCTGTGTTGGAAGCACTAATAGACCTGAAAAAACTGCCAAGAAACCTAGCACAAATAGCCTGGGGCTCTTTAGAAATACATTCAGTCCTTGAGTATTATCATCTAAATGCTGTCCAAAGAACACACTATGGACTGTAAGCATCATTACACTATTGTTATAACCAGACAATTTTTTTTCAACTAAAATTGTACGACAGCAGAATGTTTAATGGAAGGATGAATCCATTTTGCAGGAACATGTAGGCATTCTCTTATAATGCCAGTGGCTTGACATGGAAGCACCAATACCAATATATACAGAAATCCCATTTCCCAACAACAATCACCTAGAACAGGGGTGTCAAACTCAATTTCATTGAGGGTCACACCAGGGTTGTGTTTGACCTCGAGGGGCTGAATTGGGCATGGCCAGCTCGATGTCACTGTCAGGGGCACCTGCAACCCTCTGCCGCATGCAGCCCTCCCGAGTTCCCTTTTCACTATCAGAGGGTTGCAGGAGGCCATGGCAGTCGAAAAATGGAGCTTGGGAGCCCATTTTCGGTGGCAGAAGCACCGTGGCCCGGTCTTTTGCTGTTTCCAGGGCAGCTCCAATGGCCAGATCTAAGTACTCTGCCGGCCAAATCCAGCCCCCTTGAGTTTGACATCCCTGATCTAGAACTAATGACAAGTTTGGTCTGTCAAGAGCAAGCATAGTACCCAGGTGGTAACTCCACATA
The DNA here is from genome assembly GCA_017656035.1 of Myanophis thanlyinensis. Lineage (NCBI taxonomy): Eukaryota > Metazoa > Chordata > Lepidosauria > Squamata > Homalopsidae > Myanophis > Myanophis thanlyinensis. Next base: position 15,805 of record JAEANM010006652.1, on the reverse strand, counting down.
GCTTTCCCTGCCAATGGGAATAATTGAGCAAATTAAGAGAGCTCAATCAGTCAGTTATTTAGCATTCCTAAGCCAGGAATTCTCAATTCCCCCTTTTCCTAACTAGCTAGATTCAAAAGGAATCATTTATATTCTGTTTCTGAAATTAGTAGTCTCATACCTGATAACATAAATGCAAGTAACCTATTTTTATGTGTGAATTTGTAGCAATTTTTGTAACATATGTAAATGTGGCCACAGATTCAGGTTAACCTGCTATGGTATTTTTAGATTTAAGTAGTCATTTAGGGACATCAACCCAGATACAATAGGCCAATATAAACTTTTCTCATATTCTCTAAGATTATTAATTCATGATATGGAAAAATCAAAATCACAACAAAGCAAATATAGCTGCTCAGTGAGATATATTTTCACACACTGCCTTTATTTTTATTTTTATTTTTAATTTGGAAAATGATGCTGAAATGCTGCTGAAACTACTTTGTAATGCAGGTTGGAAGAACAAAATTACTTTTTTGTACAATTACAGAGCTCTGGCTGAACACACAGAGGCATAGCCATGGAGATGACCCCTCCAAGTCATCAATTAAGCCAGTTCTGATGGTTAGCCGGTGATATATATATACACACAGTATACATCTAGGATCCTTTTCCTGGAAAGCATTCACCACAACATGGGTAAATAATTCACTTTGGGCTTTTAGAAATTACTGCTTAAATTATAAGCAAGTGTAACATGTTAGATATATGAATTATTAAATCACAGTGTGTCATTATTAAATTTTAAAGCATAAGAAAGCACTGAATGCAAAATACAACTTAAATAGTATGTGACTCCAGATTCCTGTTTACAGTCTCCAGAATGCTAAGAATAGTGGTGTGATCCTGTACAGCTGCGGAAGATTGATCCAGAGATAGAATGTCACCAAGGCAGTGGTGGGATTCAAATAATTTAACAACTGGTTCTCTGCCCTACTGACCAGCTGAGCCAGCAGTTCTCCAAACTGCTTAGAAAGTTAACAACCGGTTCTAGCGAATAGGCGCGACCTGGTTGAATCCCATCTCTGCACCAAGGCCTACCCCTTTCTCCTGGCTTAAAGAGGATACACACCCTCTAGCTGTTAATTGGTCTCCACATAATGAATAGAAGGTATTTTAAACCTTCTATTGAACCAAGGTAGCATTTTCAAGGGGACGCTGGACACGGAAGCAGTTATCTCTGGTCCAATTCATCCCACTAGCTCCGTGATGGCGAACCTATGGCACAGGTGCCACAGGTGGCATGCAGAGCCAGCTTGCTGGGCACACAAGCTGTCGGCCAATTGACCTCCAGCTGAGCATGCACATGCAATTGAGCATGCACGCATGGGCGATTGCAGAGACCCAGCTAGTCTTCGGGCTTCTGCTGTGCATGCACGCAATTGCAGCAGGAAATCCAGCTGGTCTACGGAGCTCTCCTGCGCATGCACACGCGGTTGCTTGTGTGCGTGAGTGTCTGCGTGCAGTACACATGCATTGCACATGCAAAAGCTGCATGGATGTGCAGATGGTGCGGTTGCATATGCAGCATACATGGAAGACCCGCACGCAAGTGCGGATGGCACATACAAAGTGTGTACTTTTCAGCACTCGGTAAGTAAAAGGTTCACCACCACTACCCTAGCTGCAATGAGAGCATAGTATTGCCTTCATTTCTATCAACAGAAGCTGTTTTAAAGCCTCACAGCTGCCTTGTGGAGGCCTCTTATAGTTTATGTAATACTTGTTACATTCACTTCTATCACTTTTGAAAGAGACGTTAATTCATAAAAGATAGTCTCTGTGTTTTTAAAAGCAAAGGAGAAAAGAATTTAAAAAGAAGAACTAATGAAGGAGGGGGAGAGAATTTAATCCCTTTCCTGCAGAGCGTTCCAAATGTCTTTCTCGTCAATTTATCTTCCAATTCACCCTTCTTTTTTAAAGTGCTTTATCTCTAAAAGTTTCATAAACAATAATTTGGCTCTGTTTGGAAACAATGGTTCCCATCAAAGAAGACAGGTTTTTGAAGGAAGGCGGGATTGGTTTAGGCAAAAAGGCTAATATTCATTAAAACATGTCAATGTATAAGGGAATTCCTGCAGATCCCCACCTTGGAAGCCTCGGATGACAAATCTTTATATTACTTTGTGTGTGGATGGAAAGCAGTGGGTAACACAATTTCCAACCTCAGCAACTCTGACAGGAGAAAGAGGAAATGGCAGGATCCAAATCGCCAATGCTGCCAATGCTTAGGGACAATGCAAGAGGAGAACCAAATCCAAGACAAGAGGCCAACCCAGGGCCAGCAGCATCAATGTAGAATGTAGATCTTTAGGAGATCAATGAAAGGAATCCTCCCACCCAAATCAACTTCCCTTTGAGATATCTTTTCATGATATGGGAAGCAAAATGTGCACTAATTGAATATAATGCCATAAATAATTAATGCCAGCCGCCCATAAATTGCTTCCCGCTTTCACAGCAGCAAACCCAAGGAAGGGACGGAAATATAACATAGATGGAAATCTATGATTCCCCTGCATATGACCAATGACTGGTAATTGACTGCCCTTATATTGACTAAGCTCCATTCCATCCTTGAAACAAAAAGATACAATATCTACACTTCACAGTCACGATTTATATATGTTATTTGTGTCTATTTTGTCTATTAATCCAGATGACCTTCAAAACTACAATCTGCCCAGCATGGCAGAATTGTGATGAAAAGGCTGTGGAAGTATTCGGTGATGAGTACTCAGCAGGAGTATTCCCCCCTGGGGGGAGGGGGGGCTGTAAGGAGATGAATGTACTTGCTATATCCCACTGCAGTCTATTCAGTCCTTCAGGAGTTGAAGAATTGCAAAACTAAAAGTAAGGAATCCACAGAGTTAGGGGCACGGTAGCATCTGAAGGTAACAGGATGCTGGTTCATACACTGAAATCTCTCTCTGACATATGTTGGGACCATGATTTTCCAAGGATTTATATCACAGGAAGAACTTTCGTGGACAGAGGCAGTGTCCTGCTACTCTCACTCTCAATATGTAAGAGAAAATTAGGATTCCTAATTCATCTAGCACAGGGGTGTCAAACTGGCAGCCTGCGGGCCAGATAAGTAACATGTAGGCCACACCCAGCCCAGCTCAGCAAAGGGGGAAAACATTGTGAAACGTCACATGACGGCAATGTGACACCGCGGGTCTGACACCCATGATCTAGCATATTTATTTTCATTGCCTTTCTCTTATTTAGAGTCTACCCAGATTCAATAAATAAATCGGTCTAAGGAAATCTCAGAATACAGTTCCCTAATTACCCAGGTGATTTCATTTATTCACTAAAAGGAATTCTTTGATTTAAACATTTTAACATTTTGATTAATCTTGCTTCCCCCTATTCTGGTTCTCCCTGTTTTGTTTCCTTGGCTGGTCTTGGAAGTTATGCTAATTGATAAATACTATACTTGGAGGAAAGATCACAAGGGAATACCAGAGGGGCAGCCTAGACTAGGAAATGTAAAAAAAGAATCTTGGAAGATGGTGACAGCAAACCACTTGTGTAATACTGTCAAAAAAACTGCTAATGATGCATAACTGATGCAGTCACCAGTAGCAGAACTCAGCTTAAGGGCACCTTTAACATCCTTTCTTTGTGAAAATTATAAACTTGTAAGATGCACAGAGTTCCCAAGAGTCGTGAAATATAAATGGTGTGTGAAATAAATTGAAATAAATCCTGATATAATCAGAAGGAAATATCACTGAGTTCAATTAAACATATTCAAGCCCCCAGAATTCCAGTATAATATCCCATTTTTTTTAGAAGGGTATAATTAGCTGGGAATCAGAATAAGATAGCAAGAGCAGAATAATTATTGTTTCGGCACAATTGCCAAGCTGACAAGCCATCATTACCAATTTGCTTGTAGTTGTACAGCTCAGGCCATGAACCAGGAGTCCGTTGGTTACTATATAATCTAATTTGAGCCTTTCTCACCCATGGCTAAATTTTAAATTTGTTCTACTTTCCCAAGCCTGTTAATTTCAGAAATATCATGCTATCGTCTCAGTTGGAATAAGATAGCCATTTGTATGCATTGTTTATACAAAGACTCGTTTTAAAAAACTGTGTTCTGGTTTGCCCTAATCCAGAACTGGAGCAGGGGGTAACATAAAACTAAGTGGGATATGAAAGTGCCACCTGAGTCAATTTAGAGCATCTTAGGGAGCAAACACAGGATTATGTCAGAGAAACAAGTTTCTGAGTTATAGTGAGACTGTAATCCTGCTGGAATGATGTCAGCTGTTAGAAAACTAAGGATAGCTCATATATTCAGTACCTGAAAGCAGAACCGTTCATGCATCTGGACTTTCTTCTAGCCCTATTTCAGAATTTGGCCCAAAATTCAATTCTTTTTACTACCAGTTCTGTGGACGTGGCCATCACTAAGCACAGAATTATCATTACCATTATAACTTCACCAAAGTTACAATGTAATAAGGGGAGAGGCAGTTTCTGTGAGCAAGGTAATAAAGATTAGGCTAGAAAAAAAACTGCCTTATTTACAGGATTAATCCTGTAAAATTAATCTTTACAGGATTAACCTTGCAAAGTGGGAAAAAAAACTAAAGGAGATTTCTTCTAATAACCAGTTCTATAGAACCGGTGAGAACCGGCTGAATTTCACCTCTGCTTTGGCCTATTTACAAAATGAAAAGCATGAAGATCTTTATCACTGAAAAGAATAAAAGAAGAGAATAGGAAGTGATCATTTAAAATATAATTATAGTCATGAAGCTGGATGTCAACCTTGCAAAACATGTTGCAACATTGCCAATGTGTTAAAGCCAAAAATCAATCCTTAAAGCCTTTACATACACACTCTTCTAAAGTCATAATTTCCCAAACATTACTTCCAACTAGGGACAGAAAAGCAACAGCTTTAATCCCAAAAGTTTAGAATTTTCTTCCCCAGACTTAGTACTCTATTCTGTTTGTATACAGAAGCTGAAAAGTGGCATTTCCATGTTGGACTATTGATGTGGATGCTGTATTTTGTGATATTGTGATATCCCCTTGTAAGTTATTGTGCAGAAATACAATTATTTAAAAGTGAAGCATGTCAATAAAATTTTGGTTTCTACCTTTTCTAATGCTGAATGCCATTGAATAAGCATTGCTATTCAGCTGTTTCAGAAACAGCAAGTTAGAAATCTGTCTGAACATTGAAATCTGTTACAGACAGATCCTCCAGAACAGGGGTGACAAACTCGCATCATCATGTCATCATCACGTGATGTATCACAACATTTTGTCCTTCGCTATATGGATCAGCCAGTGCATGACACATCTGGCCCATGGGCCGTGAGTTTTGACACCCCTGCTCCAGAAGAATGTTAAAGTTATCCCTCTACATAGAATATACCAATTAACTTTTTATTTATTTATCTGGGCTTCCAACCATGCAATGATTAACACTGTAAGATTTTTGTGGCATCACACAATCATTGCTGTTTTGAGCAGTCACCATTCACCAATCATGTCAGACTTCCAGCTTAATGGCCTTTTAACTTCACTGTTTAAATTTCTACACCTCTTGAAATCTTGTATGTCAGTCTTCCAACTGAGGACATGTCATGCACTTAATGAAGTCTATTATCTTCTAGGACACAATCAATTTATTATCCTTTAAGCTTTGACAAGGTTCTTTGTTGTTTCTATCTAAATGCTCCAGATAGTTGTCAATATCCCAGAGGAGCTAATTCAACAGTGCAAGTGTAATTTAGTTCACCTGCAAGTGTGTATAAAAATGCGAGTGGCATGAATTTGTTTGCCTTCCCTAATGTCAATTACCAGGAACAGAAAAGGAACTACTGTATTATCAATGTATTCTCTGACTCTTATAGGAAGCGGCCTTACATTAAGTCAGATCATTGATCCTGAAGCAATTGTCCCAAGCTTCAGGAAGAAATCTTTCACAAATTTATCTGGGAAGGATAGGGATCCTGGGACATTTGTATGCAAAACACGATCTCTATGCCCTCACCAAAGCCAGTACAGTTAGCCCTCAACTTACAACCCTAATGGAGCCTGCCCATTACTATCACGTGTCACAACGGCCATTAAGTGAAGCATCACAATTATCCCCATTCCTGTTCTCCCAAACGCAATTGTTAAATGAACATGTGGGGGAGGGGAGTCTGTCATAACATAACATGTTACGTGGGGGAGGGGAGTCTGTCATAACTTCAAATGGCTACTAAATGACCTGTCATAAGGCAAAGACTATCTGTACCTTATAATACAGGTAGTCCTCGACTTACAACAGTTCATTTAGTGACCATTCAAAGTTTCAATGGCACTGAAAAAAGTGACTTACGACCGTTTTTCACAATTAGGACCTTCCCAGCATCCCCATGGTCATGTGATCAAAATTCAGATTCTTGGCAACTAGTTCATACTTACGACCACTAGGGGGGCCAAAAGTCATGTGGTCCCTGTTGCAATCTTCTGACAAGCAAAATCAATGGGGAAGCCAGATTTACTTAACAACTGTGTTGCTAACCTATCAACTTCAATGGTTCATTTAACAGCTGTGGCAAGAAAGATCATAAAATGGGGCAAAACTCACTTAACCAATTACTCACTTAACAGCAGAAATTTTGTGCTCAAATGTGGATGTAAGTCAAGGACTTCCTGTACTGCCACAATATATGTTAAATAGACCAAGGTTATGCAATGTCTCAGCTTCTTTATCTACTCCAGTCTGCCTGTCTTGTAATTACTATACTTCAATTGTCTTACTTCCAATATTTCTGAGCTTCATATTGTAAAAGTGTTCTCATTTGGGTACACCTTGATTTTGGGAAAGCAACGTGTGATTAACAACATAATTCAAGTTACATTTATATATCACCTAAAGATATTTTTGACTGTAGAGGCAAAAAATAATTGCCATTTAAATTTGACAAGTTTCATTCAAGAGTTGCCATTGTAACATGCAGTCTGTACTATATCCATTGCATGACGGTCACATTTAATAATTCCTCCCCCCCCCCCTTTTTAGCAACAAAATTTAAAACAGACTGCCATGCCCAAGTAATAACATAGACTTGACTATTTGGAATGCTGACATATGGCTGACACCCCAAATATGCAGGAATTGTCATGTACATCTGTGATGGTCTAGTCAATTTGGCAGGACTGAAACCGTTCCATGTGTCACGGAATATGTTGAATGTTGCTGCCTTGTATCTCTGCCCTTCCCTATGATATAAATGCATTCTTTATGAAAAATAAAACTTTTAGTCCTCAAATAATTGGAGGTTGCACATTTTCATTCATGGACCAAAGCAATTGACACACAGTCCAATTTTATGAGCTGGAAAGACAATGGAAATTGATAGACTAGAGAAGACTTACAGCTGCAGTCTATTGAATCATTATGTCTATTTTTAGAGTCCTTTCTTTGAAACTGGAGTCCATTAGGATCAGTTCACACAACCATTTTTTAAATGTAATGATTTCCATACGATGGCATTTTGTCCTGAAATTATTTGGCCAAAAGCATTTCCTTGTTTGTTTGTTTTTTTAAAAAGGACAAATATCTGAACCCCTAAAGGTATAGAATGAGGGAACAATGGGGTTTCCTAGCAATTTTTGGCAACGGCATTAAATCTCACAAGTCTGATTCTCCTAAACATACTTCATGTGTGGAAGGACCCAGATTTATTCTATTGATAGAACTTGGAAAGAATCCAGTCTGAAACCAGGAAAACTTGAGGCTAGTAATTGTGGATAATAGTGAGCTAAATGGCCAAGGAACTGATATAAAAAAAGGTTGCAATATTCTTCTTCCAGAACATGAGACTTTTTTCCTGAAAAAGACCATCAAGTTGTCCAATTTACAAAACAATTGGTGTTGCCAAACAAATATACTATCTCCAGAAAATGATGACCAGGTTTGTTATACTTGCATGCACAAATGTAGATACCTGCTACACTGTGGTGCTCTGTAGAAGAATTTCTATAGAGAATTTCTATAGCCTGGCTTTCTCACTAATATGCAGACTTTCTATCTGTATTTTAGTTTAATATTATCTATATAACATTGTCTTGTCTCAGCAACCAGTGTAAATTAATACCCACTTGGAGAACATTTCCCAGAAGGGAAGGCGGGAGGGGAGGGAAGGAATTATGACTTTGGAATGTGGAATGTAGAAGCTGAACTTTAAAAGTGGGGGTGATTTTTACTTCCCTGTCCCACCCTCTTGCCAGAACTAATTTCTGACAAAGGGTTTAGTAAACAGAGCCATTAGATAGTGAGACAAATAAAAAATAAGATATTTTGGGAAGACACCTTGAGGGTTGTTTTGGAAAAAAATATAGTAACTCTGACTTTTATCCATATGGTCCAATTTGAACTAAGTTTGAACAAGATTCCGATATTCATAAAACAATGTTTTCTCCCCTACAGAGGGATAAGTAAGAAGATTCTAATTCTATCATGCAGATAACAGTAAATATGAGGCTAGTTGGCTCCACTAAAACTGACATCAGAAATTCATAGTACTTCTTCATGCCAAAAAGTACATGGACAAGATTATTACATTAGCCAGCATTACGAATAAAGCAAAATAAAATCATAGAGTAACAGAATAAAACCACCCCTATTTACACACAGTCATCATCCTGAAGTAGCTTTTTAATATATTCTTCTTGCAGGACTTAGCAATAAACAGTGTACTAGATGCCTCTATGAAATTGTCAAAGGAAATATAAAAAGGCCAATTACATTAAATATGTACCTATAGATATGTATTTCATTTGATCATAATTACTACCTTCATTTATATATCACCATTTTTCCCAAAGGAGAACAAAGCAGTGTGCAAATTGATGCTTGTTACTCATAAAGGCAAAACACACATGTATGCCCCCAAATTGCAAATATATTCAAATACTTACATCAGAAGCGTATTTTTATTAGCAAAATATGCTGATGGCCCAAACCTCAGACAGATTTTTAAAGAGATTATTTACTTCTGTGGATAGCTGTGGCTGGATCTACTAGTCATTATGTCTAAATGGAAATTCCATATACAACAACCATAACCCTCTGTGCACCAGATGCCAGAGATTAATAAGAAATAGTCATGTACTAGCTTTGAATGTATAGCCTTGAAAACAGCTACCATGCCAAACAGAATTCCTGGATGGGAAAATACAAAATAAAACCATTCTTAGGTAGGTATATTTGTTTAGATACAATTCCCTTAATTTCAATAGGCTATGCACCAATGTGCATTACTTTTCTAGATTATTAACTCAGTTCAAATCCTAAAAATAAAAATGATTTAAATCATTTCAACCCAACCCCAAAAGCATCATACTCCTCTACCATACTGACATAGTTCATTAAATTAATATTCTGTCCTTGGAGAAGTCAGCCAACACCCAAAAATCTGGCCTTTGTGAAGATCTTCACTTTTTAAAAATCAAAACAGGCTACATCTTACGGAGATTCCCAAGACCATGTCAATTTATTATTTTCAGTATAAACTTTTTTAACCAAGTCCAAGCATTCCATGTCATAAGGAGACACAGCTTTTCTGGACCAAATTTTGGCTTCCCCTTAGAAAAGAGAACATTATAACCTCCCTCCAAAAAGTGCATAATTGTTCCCACTTAAACAACAACATGTGCTGTAAGATCTTGATGATAAATAACTGAAAAGGAAATAGGCTTTTTATTGCGGATGGGAAAGTAGCCAGCCAACAAATAATGTCGAAAACTATACCGGCCAAATAAAAGCAAAGGGGGGGAGGGGAATAATTTATAAGTCAATTCTTTCACATCCTAGTTTGACAAAATACAGTGCTGTAGAAGCCTGCATGTAACTTCATTTACCATTAGGGCTGGTTTTTAATGCACTCTAGGAGGCTGCTGAATTGGCACCTACATCTTTTGGTAGGATGCAGTTTGGAGATAAACCACAGGCCCACCACGTGCTTTATTGATTTTGCTTTCAAGAATATCTCTGATCATGGGAGACTCTGCTCCATATTGTCTTTAATAGTGGCAACTCTTCTGCCCTGGAAGAATGGCAGCTAACCTGATCCAGTTGCTGGATTAGCTGCTACCATGTGATGAGTTGGCGTAGACAGCTTGAAAAAAATCACAGCAGCCATAGAGTACAATTTGCTGCTGAATTTCAAATAAAAAGAAATATTTTATAGGCATAAAAATATAGGCAATATTTTTATAGACATCCACAATTAGTCACAATAGTGACAATACAAGATCTTCCCTTTGCATTGAAGGCAAGTATGTAAGGGAGGAGGTTGTATTACATTGTTGTGAGATACATTTCACCATTTGCCCCCCAACCTAGCCACCTCTGACTCCTCTAAAGATTTGCCATATTTTAACAGTCTTTTATATAGGAGCCACCAGCCACTGTGAGTGGGAAGTAGATCACAGCACTGAACACTTTACAATGAATTACTCATTACAACATATCACTATAAAACGCTCCTTATGTGCTCAAATGTTCTATCCACTGGGTCCTCCCATCTCTATGGTGTGACAGAAGATCTTATAATAAAAGAAATCTCAGATGTACTTTGATGTTTTTCATGCTTTCTCTATTTATTTATTTGTTTGTTAGGCCTATAAGGCCACTCCGATTTACTGATCCTGCACAATGCACAACTCCCAATATATAATTCAATCAAAACCATATAATTAGGTAAAACAGCAACTGCAAATATTCCCATGGAACTGGAAGACTTGATTAAAAACATCAGCAGTGGTAAGAAAAATATATTTTAATATGTTAGTTTAATTTTAAATTTTTATAACTTAACTTAATTTTTTAACTTCTAACTGTATTTTTAAACTATCAGCTCATTTAATTATTTTAACTGGTTTTTTAAATTTTGTCTATGTGTTTTTTACCTGCTGTACACTTCCCCGAGTCCCTAGGGAGAGGGGGCGGTATATAAATTTAATAAATAAATCTTCTCCCAACTAAGAAATTCCAGCGTTTTCTTGGCTTGCTGGAACAATAAAGCCTGAATAGGGGCTCTTACCTGTATGCAACTGTAGTTATGAGAAACTATGATTTGCAGATATTCCAAATCACTTTTTTTTTTAAAAATCTACCTGGCAATTTATACTGGCAAGGTTCATAAACCAGAGTGTGGCGTGACAGCATCTTCTATGGCCATTATATATACATGACTCATAGAGATTAAATTTGAAGCAAAACGAAGGTGGAAAAATATAGGGGAGAGAAAGACAACATTTTTATACTCTTCTGACCACTGTATAAAATTAAGGTTTTCTCCTTGACACAGCAGGGCTTGCTAGCAATTGCTTCAGCATAGGCACATGGTTCGGCACAATGAATGGGACAGGGTTCAGGACCTTAGACCTGGAGTCCATCTTAGCTTTCCAAAGTGCTGTGATTAATTTCCCCATTTTTCTCTTGGAGTCATCCATAAAAGCTGTCTTCCCTGTTGGTAACTATTAACTGACCTTCATCAAGTACTCTAGCTGTGCTCTAATGTGGCCAGTTGGTTTGTGATACTTAAATGTAATTACAGGCAGCAAGATGCTGTGACATAATAAATATTTTAATAATACAACCCGAACTTCCTCTTCAACTGCAAAAGCAAACTCCAGCTGGAAAGTTAGCGTTACGTTTTAATACCGGTATATGCATTTGGTGAGGAACACTGGGATACTAAACCAGTTGGAATGGATAGTTTTAACAGAGCTGCCATTGCTCTAGTTAAGGAATAGCACGTTGTTATGTAACTTCATATAATGTAAATTCAAATTATATATGTTGGCACAGAAAAAAATCATTTATCTAAATGCCTCTGTTAAAATCACTATGAGCTGCATCCAAGTAAATGTTTTCAGACTGCAGTTTCATTTACCAAACTATGAAAAGGATTGAGTTGGGGTTTATTTTTTTCCCCTTTTTTCACATTTTCACATTTTTCTTTTTTGCTTTGGTACGCTTTTATTTCCATAAAAGAACGATGTGTGTATTTTTGATGAGGCTGAGGTTTCAGAACCTTAGTGGAATATTGTTTTAACACAACTAATTTTGATATTTTAAATTAAATGCTATTCTAACATCAAAGAAATTTAAATTCAAAAAACAGACCTGAAATTCAAATCCACTGGCTGAAATTTTGGAACACAGGTATGAAACAAGCACAAATGACAAATAAGTCACACTGGTCCAACAGAACGAAATCTGAAGACTTACAAAGTGAGTAAACTGAGGCCAAAGTTAAGCTATAAACGTCGGGCCTTCCGATGTGCCCTAAAAACTCATTTATTTCAACGAGCCGGCCTGGCCTGATACCTGAGGGTTTAACTAATTTTAAATCAAATTTTAAATTTTATATTTAATTTGTTTTAAATTGTGGGTTTGTTTAATTAAGTTCTTAAATTGAATGTTAAATGTTGTTTTAAATTATCAGCCTTTATTTAATAATTTTAACTGACTTTTAAATTGTATTTGTATTTTTATCGGCTATTTACCGCCCCAAGTCCCTAGGGAGAGGGGGCGGTATATAAATTTGATTAAATAAATAAATATAACCAACCCAGATCAGTACTTTGTAAGGAATAAGGTGAGAACTAGAGATGTTGAAGGGTTATTAAAATTAAGCAGCTCTTACCTATAACAGAGACCTGGATGGCTAGTGATTGAGCTCTATTTGCAATACACCATAGAATGTGAATATATACTACAAGATATATATTCCACATGCTCTTGATAACATGGAGTGAGTTTCTCAGACAAAATAAAAAGATTGTTACATACTTTGCCTTTTTTCCATAATGGAATTCAAAATTATCCAAGTGGTACCCAATAAAGCACTAACCTTATTTAGCTTCAGATATAGTTGAACTCAAGGCAATCCTTGGATAGTGCAATCGTAACTACAGTACAGTATGCAGGGATGTGCAGTAATGGCTCCCACAGTGTGTCTAAGATCCCAGTGGCTCATACTGATTATGCCAAGAAATACAGAGTTGGCTTAATTCAGGGGTTCTCAACATGGGCCATAGGACCCCAAGGACCATGCCATATTTCTAGAGGACTGTACATTTCTGAGGGATAAATCCAACCTTAACTTCCAAGGATACAATCAATTTGTCACAATCCTCAGAAATATTTTACGTTTGTGGAATCCTTCGTGCTCTCTGCACTAACTTCATCAGTGTGAATGAATGGGGTTTGCCTATTTATATAAATATAATTATTTTATATAATCTTGCCCTATCAGTTTTGGCAGGGGTGTGGTTTTCTCCTTCATAATTCCTTGATAAGGTTGTTTTCTGCTTGGTTCTTAGTCTAGTGTTAATCCCTGTTTATCTGGGTTTGGTTGCTGGAAAAGATGTGTTCTGATCTTTGTGTTTCCCATTTTTTTATTGTCTCTTAAATGGTGTGTAAAAGCTATTTATTTCTATGTGTCTATTATTGTGTATGCTATAGATTCCCTTTTCTCTTCTTGGGCATCTGTGTCATTTAGTTCATTTACAATGTTTTTTTGGGGGGGTGTTAGTTGGTTTGCATACTATGGTGATGCCTTGTGGCTATAATAATCTGCTGGTTATTTCTGAGATGTTTTTGGTGTGTGGTAGTATTGTCTTTCTACAATACAGTTTAGATTATGTAATAAGCAATGCAGATGGAAAAATATGTGTTTCTCTACCTAACAGCAGCTATGAGGGAAGATCACAAAGGTAAATGACACTCAGAAACAGTTCCATGAATCAAAAAAGGTTGAGAACCCATGGTCTAATAGATATTTTTCCCATCAGCAGAAATAGGCAACCATTATTTTCCCCCATTTTAATTCTACTTGCTCCCTCCCATTTAAATCAACTTGTTAGCCATGTCAGCTACAGTTCAGCAAAGGGAATTGTGTTGCTGGAGTCCCACAGAGAAGTATATGAGCCTTATGTCTACAAGATCTAAAGATGTTTTGGTCCTAATAGCAAGTATCTGTTTTGAAGCCTTTCTTAGCAATAGGCTACCAATAGTAACCTGTTGCTCATAAAGTTTTCCATAAGAAGAACTGGACCCTTCCCAATGTCTACTGTTTTTAGTTTGTTAGCAAAGAAGCTGCAACATTGAATATTCATGAGGGATGCATGGTAGAACAGCACTGATGAACAGAAACACTGAATTACCAACGAAGAAAGCAGATTAATGAGACTTGCTTTCATAAACATTATTGCAGAATTACCTGTGAATCATTTAACTACAGTATATAATGAACAGAACACACTCTGAGCCCTTTACATTCTTGGTTAGATAGAGAATTTAATAATCATAGATATGTTCATAACAAATCTACACCCAAGTAGGAAAACAACCACCACAATGAAAAACCTAATACTAAGCTATTTTTTGAAAAGCCATAGATATAATGCTAGAAGATGCAGTAGAGTGGAAAGAAGTGTACAGGGCATTATAAACTTATTTTCTATATACATATCATACACACACACACAATTTCATGTAAACTGTTCATATGGAATCAGTGGTATAGAAATATTGTAGTTAATTAATACAGAATAGATACAGAACATACAGTACATTTATTTCATCTTGAGTCTGGACACTCTACAGAACAGCTCTACCGTTTTCAGTGAAAGGCTACCAAATATCCAAAGAGTATTTCTTTGAAACAATAAAAGCTAAATGAGATTCAGACCATCTCTAGTTTCAAGCTGCCCACGTAAGGCAAAAGGTGAGAAGTCCTTATATTAAAAAAAAAAAAGCTTGAATTTAAACATATAGATATATTAGGCATTATGGCTTCCTGAAGACCTCGTTTTTCTTTTCAGCTGGCATGTCTCTGGTAGAATTTTTCACTTATATTATTCTTTCCAAACCACAATTAGTACAGCATGTCATACTTGTTGGAGGATAGTCTCATGTGGAAGAGAGAACCCTAGCTTTTTTGCACACAGTTTTCACATCTACAGGATCTGTGAAAGTAGGCTTATTTATGAGTTCACTGTTTACATACATGTAACTCGAAAAAAAGAGAAAAAACTCAGAAAGGCATATCTTAAGAACCTTTATTCTCAATGCCACCACAGTTCATGCTTCTTTTCTGTTTGAACTGCGGTCTTTTAAGCAAGAATCTGGGTGCCTTTCAAATGTAAATATTTTACTCAGGAATACCATATGGGAGCCACAGCTGTTTGTTTTATGAGCCCAAAGAAAATGGATCTCTACACTCTGCACAACTTTGATGGATGTCTGATCTATAGACCTGTGCCAGTATTTAAATTGCCTTAGCTCCAGTTAAGCTCTAAGATGTTTTTGAACTAAAGATAGCCCCTTGTAACTGAGCATTTAAAGATGGCACAAAAGAAAAACAATATTGCATGATGCCAATGTTGTTGAGCATGCCCTTATGTCTGAATGAAAGAAGCGACTTGGAGCTAATTTCCAAGGGAAGAACATTTCAATTGCCTATATTGCCTGTCAATAAGCCATGACTATAATAAAATATTTAGATAAGATAGAGGCTGCTGGAAGTTAATCATCAAAATCAGGTGGCGAACATAAAACCACAATAACTTGCAGCTTGAGTAGAATCCAATTCCTGTGTCACCTGGCTGCACTCAGTTATACATATATAATAGGGTGACCATATTTTGATTTCCAAAAAAGAGGACAATCGAAAAAAAAAATCGAAAAAAAAAAATTAAAAAAATAAATAAAAAAAAT
>JAEANM010006651.1:0-18414 GCA_017656035.1 Myanophis thanlyinensis | reverse complement strand
TAAATAAATAAATAAATAAATATTTTGTAATGATTGTTGTTGCTGTTGTGTTGTAATCTATGGATGAGACAAATAAATATTAATTGGCTGAGTTCTGGCTCGCATGTTATTGTTCCCAGCAATAGTGGATGACAGATGGAAGTACATAAGGCAATTGGACACCTTTTTTTAGAAAAAAAAAAGTCCCTTTCAAATTCATGCGTATGCCAGATCACTCAGGAAAAAAAAATAGGTCAAAAAAAAGGAGAATCTACCTCCATGTTCTTGTCCTCTGACAATTTTTTCAGTTCTACCCCAAAATGTGGGTCTGGATTGTTTTGTTGGGGCTGGGATTGGGATTTGACAATGCAGTTCTACAGTTCGCTCAGAATTAATTCTCATGGAAGGCCCTATATGAATTCTCTGTGCAAAACTATTTTAAGTTCAGTTCTGGTATTTTAGGTAACATTAAAAAAAAAAGACAGCCAACTGGAGAAGACATTGGAAAAATGATGTTTATTGATAATACAAAAATTTAAATTGTTGGTTTAATTTAATTGTATGTAAAATGGACTCCTGTGCCTCTATTGAGGAAAGTACTGCATGGAGTACCACACGGCTGTATTCTGGGCCTTATGATGTTCAGTTGTTATTTTTTTAATCAGTCACTTGGATGAAGGAAGTGATTTTACCTTAGGTGTTCTATTGATCATGATTTCCAAAAACTCAGCGAAAACAGCCATCGGAACAAGATCATCTCAGTCCAAAACTTCATCATAACGTATGACTTATGATTATGATGACTTTATTATCACATTGCAATGAACAAGGCCATACATTCAATTTCGCAGCTACTAAGATTGTCGGCTGATCAGGTACAAAGATAGCCAGGGAAATGATTGAAGACTGGGAAACGGTCCCCTTGTCAGTCAACAGGAGGGCTGATTTACCACCAGCTGACCAGGTACTTAGGAGCTGAGGACTTGGCAGCACAAGGAATTAACAACCAACCACCGGCCGTCAACACACCAATCAACCAATAGGAAGGCACCACACAAATAAGATACGTAGAATAACACAAAGCACATATTCCAGTAGAGAGAAGTTGAGGATGGGACCCAGCTTGAGTCCAAAAGCTCAAAAGACTAAAACTCTGGTCCCAGTGACTAACCCAGATTGGAACTTGCAACATTATCCTGGAAGACATGTATCTGTCTTCATTCATTATGACTGTTGGCTACAGTGTCCCACATGCAATAATCCTTGTACCACCTGGAAATAGGTAACGTAAGCCAACTCAATTATGCTTAGCGTACCTTATTTACATTGGTTTCTCGTACAAAACAGGTTTCACAAAATACATTTAGATGAACGTCTATGGAGATTCTCAATCCTCCAGGTCACGGTTGTCCCAAAGGTGCTTTTGAAAAGGACCCTGGACTTTCTTGGATTTATTTATTTTTTCTTGAAAACATTTTGCTTCTCTCCGAGAAGGTTCTTCAGTTCTTCTTCAAGTCTGGTTCTTCTTCAGTTCTGAAGGAGCTTCTTGGATGAGAAGTGAGATGTTTTCAAGGGGGGAGGAGAACCACAAGAAAGTCCACTTGCCTTTTGAAATGTATCTTTTGGACATGTTTAGATGCCGTTTTATTGTGGCATTGCACCACATCTTCAATTTCCCCCTTGCAAAGCTTTGGGTTTGTTTTTAACCAAGTCCAAAGGAGGAGAATCAGAAAGCATAGTTGGCACCATTCCTGACAAAAACAAGGCCATCCACTCCAGCCATATAAAAACAGAGAATGGTGGCCTTTGATATTTTCCTGCATGTTTCAGTGGTCCTTGATGTTCTCTGAGCTTGGTTGTTTTTTGGAAGGCAATTCATTACCCAAACTAGGTAACATCATCAGTTACATGCATGGTTGTCATAATGGCCTGAGCTAATAGGTCTTGTTCTGACCCAGGCTTAACAGATTCACGAAAAAAACAGGCTTTTGATCCCAAAAAAAAAAACCTTTTTATTTGGTTATTCTGAATTTTTCTCATTCACAGCCAGAAAAGTCCCGGCAGTAAACCTTTCAAGGTTTTATTGCAAAAACAGACCTTATCAATCCTTGGATAGTTGCCAGCCTGAGTTTCCAGTCAAAATACTTGGCAAGGAGTCTCTGTGAGGAATGAGCTCAGATAAGCAAATGTTCATAATAATGAGCGAACTAATTGTCTCCTACAAACACCACTCCCCTTTTGCTCCTATTTATTCCCTATGGGAGGGGCCATTCAGCGTCCACCTGTGCCTTTAGTTCCGAGTCGACCCCTGTTCCTAAGTTGTTCCCTTCTTCTGACAGCTCTGTGCATAAATGCATCTGAAACAGGCTCCAGCTCTTCTTCGTCCTCACAGATCTCCGACTCCGAAGGCAGCTGATATTTGTCAGATGGCCCTGGCCCCATCTCTGCCTCCGACGCAGAGCACCCATCAGAGCCTTCCCACGACTCCAGGACTGACCCAAGGTCCTCCCCAAACTCCTCACTGTCTTAGTCTGCTGCTGGCAGCTGGCAGGCCACAACAGGTGTTCTCTGAGCTTGGTTGTTTTCTTGTAGGCATTTCATTACCCAAACTAGGTGATGTTATCAGTTACCTGCATGGTTGTTATAATGGCCTGAGCTGATGGGTCTTGTGATTCAACAGATATGTGGAGGATCACAGGTTCTCCATATGTGGAAAACAAACAATTTTGCCACTAATAGCTGTGTGATATAAAGTAGTCCTCAACGTACAGCAGTTCATTAAGTGACTGTTCAAAGCCACTGAAAAGTGGTACTTAAGAACATTTTTTTCACACTTATGACGATTGCAGCATCCCTGTGGTCATGCGATCAAAATTCAGATGGTTGGGAACTGATTCATAGATACGATGGTTGCAGTGTCCTGGGATCCCGTGGACACTTTTTGAGGACTTCTGACAAGGAAAGTTGAGAGGGAAGCCAGATTCACTTAACAGCCATGTTACTAACTTAACAACTGCAATGATTCACTTAACAACCGTGTCAAGAAAAGTCATAAAATGGGGGGCAAAGCTCATCTAACAATCATCTCCCTTAGCAATGGAAGTTTTGGGCTCAATTACAGTCGTAAGTCCAGGACTCTGCCTCTGTTTTAATAGCAAACCTGTCCTCCAAGTATGCTTTTTATTCTGGAAAATGAAAACTGGGCAAAGTTGAACATTTAAGGATATTGTCTTGAAATGTGTAAAGAGAGCTCATATCAGAACCTTTGGTAACTTCTTTTTTAAGTGTAAGTGGTGAATATGGTGAATTATAACCCTGAAATCATTTTAGTGCTGTTTCAACAGAATAAGAAAACAGGTAATTGTTGCCGAAGGCATTTTTCATTTTTTCCTCTCTTGGGCATTTTTAATTATACGTGTATATGTCTAAATAAAATGGATAAGAGGTGGGAAGAGTACGCTGGTACTACAAAGAAAGAAAATAGTTTTTTTTAAAATCTGAAGCATTTCTGCATTGGCCACTAAATCTTTGTGTAAGGATCGGCTAAATATTAAGCACGTTGGAGATTGTAAATTCATAATTATTTAATTCTCTTTTTGGCCAGAGGGCTACACTTCATGCTTTAGTCATGTGCTGGAACTCCCATTTGAAAAATGCACAGAGTCAGAAGGAAAGAATGATGGGGCTGGGACAAAAGCTACATTTTGATTTAACAGCCGAGAGCCCTGTTGGGATCTAGACAATGGCCAAAGTGCAGTATTGCAGGCAAACTCTGTCCATAGACTGGAGTTCGATCCTGACAGGCTCAAGGTTGACTCAGCCTTCCATCCTTCCGACGTCAGTAAAGTGAGGACCCAGATTGTCAATATGGTGACAATGTAAACAGCTCAGAAAGTGCTGCAAAGTGTTACGGGGCAGTCCATAAGTCTTA
Organism: Myanophis thanlyinensis; assembly: GCA_017656035.1. Classification (NCBI taxonomy): domain Eukaryota; kingdom Metazoa; phylum Chordata; class Lepidosauria; order Squamata; family Homalopsidae; genus Myanophis; species Myanophis thanlyinensis. Next base: position 14,504 of record JAEANM010006651.1, on the reverse strand, counting down.
ATTGCTATCACTTACCACTGCTTGGTGGTTGAGCTGAGAGAGGCCCAAAATCACCCAGCCAGCTTTCATGCCTAAGGCGGGACTAGAATTCACAATCTCCTGGTGATTGGTCCAAAACCACCCAACTGACTTTCATGCCCCAGGTGGGACTAGACACAGTCTCCTGGTGATTGGCCCAAAGTCATCCAATTGATTTTCATGTCTTAGGTGGGACTAGAACTCACAGTCTTTACTTTTTAGCCTGGTGCTTTCATCACTAGACAAACTGGCTCTCTTAAGTTCTTTACAGATGTTCTCAGATAGATGTTATTCATCCCTGCATTAAAGGACAGACTGTCAGGGTTCCACACAGCATCCATAATTTAATCAAAGAAAACTCCAAAGAAACAAAAGTCCTTAGAATGAGATTTTAGTGAAGACATTGTATTGGTACGTCTGGAGAAATCTTGAATCTGGAATTCACGGGCTTTCTCCACCCAGCTAAAGTGAAAGTTCCTTCCCATTAATTATGATATGCCAACAGCCCTCCAATCTAGCCAGTCTAGCATCCAACGTTCATCTCTGCAAACCGCCCACCCCAGGAGCCAATGGACTGTCCTTGATTCTTGTGAGAAAGTCAGAAGGAATGTGAAAAGATAACAGCCTCCGAGTTGTGGCTATCTAAAGCCAACTCCTCAACTTTTCTTTCAATGTGTCAAGACTAAAAGAAACTACCGTAATATTTGCAAAAGCATAGAATAGTAAAACCCCAGTATATATTTTCTTCTTAGACATGACACAGAAAGGATTTCTATCATACCTGACCTATCACATAGGGACTAACTTTACACACACTGGAGTATGGCATGCTTGGTTTAATAGCAGTTTATTGAATGCACAATTAATTGGGTTTACACAATCAATACCTCAGGCCAAATCAAACCATTTTAAAACTTAAAAGCCATTTGTGAACCGGTGATCACGGATTTCATCTTATTGTTTGAAAATGATTTCTGATAATTTTCAGAGTGTCGATGTCAATTGCACATCATACCAATGTGCCTACAAGTGGAAAGGAGTTTTGTCCATCAAACAGGATACATTCAAGCTTTGTTGCAGGAAGGATCTCTGATACCACACATCTTAGTGCATGATCTACACTCTAGAGCAGGATCCTCCAACCCTCTGGTTTGGGGACCAGCACCAGTTCGCTGCATGCTAGAAACCAGGCCATGCAAACAAAGTGTTCTGACCCAGGCTTTCCAAAATCATGAAGCAGACTCCTTGTCCCAACAAAACTTTTTATTAAGCTAATGTGATTTCCTATCATTCACATCCAGCAAAGTCCCGGCAAACAGTCTTTCAAGGGTGAATTTACAACCACAGACCTTATCAAGCTTGCAGAGCTGCCAGGCTGATATCTTCCAAATGCAATGCTGTACAAGAAAGTACTTGGCACGGAGTCTCTGAGAGTCACGAACAAATCTTCACACTAATTAAGTGAACTAATTGTCTCCTGCAAATTCCACTCCCCTTTCGCTCTTCTTTATTCCCTATGGGAGGGGCCATTCACCATCCACCTGTGCCTTTACTCCCAAGTCGACCCTTGTTCCTTAACTGTTCCCTTCTCCTGGCAGCTCTTCGCATGCCCACATTGGGAACAGGCTCCCAATGTTCTGCCCTACTGATCTCTGACTCTGAAGGCAGCTGATTACTGTCCTATCAGAGCCTTCCCCAACCTCCTCACTGTCCGAGTCTGCGGCCAGCTCCACTGGTCGCAGATGGGCCACAACACAAAGCCCCATCCATGGGATGCAGGCAGCATGCAAAACCATGTCCCCCCCCCCTCTGGTCCGCAGAAAAATCTCTCTCCATGGAACTGGTCCCTGGTGTTGGGGGGGCTGCTACTCTAGAGCAGGAATGAGCAACTATGACCCCTTTACGTAACCTGTGGATTTCAACTCCCAGAATTTTGGGAGTTATAAAGGGCCCCCAGAAGCCCACCCCTGCTGTAGAATGTAGATCATGCAATCTGTAGCTGGCAGGAGGATCACTTGCATTTTGATCATCTGGGAATCTCACTCCTGTAGTATTTGCTTACATTAAAAAAAAATCACGTAACTAAGCCCACAGAGTCTCTCCTAAGCAAGCATTTGAAATATGTTATGAGCTACACTGTTTAAAATGGAAGAAAAGTCCGTAGTTTAGTGGTAATTTTGGCTGCCAAAACTTTGGGGAACTGGGCAACTCTTGTCTCAAAATAGATGAAGCTGTTTTCAGGCAATAGCTTTGTGTACAGACAATGGCGACCCCATTGTACTTGAATAACCCTGATGTAAAGGTAAATGTACACTCTTTCGAACTGCTAGGTTGGCAAAACCTGGGGCAAGTAATGGGAGTTCACTCCGTTATGCGGTGGTAGGGATTCGAACTGCCAAATTGCCGACCTTTCTGATCGACAAGTTCGGCATCTTAGCCACTGAGCCACCATATCCCTTTGACCCTGGTGTATACTGGTTATTCAATTAACCCACTTTTCTGGTTTACATACATAATAAAAGCAGTTAGTTAGTTGGTTAGTTAGTGTGCCACCAATCTTGTAAAGACATTAGCAATAAGTTAATCATACGGACTGGGTTTCCACAATTGACAAGGCACAAATTGGTGGCCAGTTAGTGATTCACTGTGTCATTAAAAGACAAGCCCATTGTACACACATATAGACTACACGGCATGGAAAATTAAAATGTCCCTTGGGTACAGCTTGACTCCTGATGGACTTCACCATAACTCTCTCTCTCTCTCGGTAACATAATACAAAATGATGGCAATGCTTTCTTCGTGGATCTTCGGCTAAACTTCCCAAGGCAATCTACAGCTCTGATGTTTCCTGTTGGTCTCCCCACCAAGTCTGAATCAAGCCTTACCCTGCTTAGCTTTTTTTCTTTCTTTTTTTTTTGAGATCCATCAAAATCAGTGAGGTGCTTCCCGAATTGTTTCAAAAATTGCCTACGCTTTGGTTATCTTCTTCTATGTATCACTGATACATTGTATGTATCACTCACCTACTGAGAAGGTGTGATGACAGGCAAAGTCTTCGTTTCATCTGGTATAACAACAACACTGGGAATCTGATTTTGTTTTCTGACAAGTGTCTACATTCGAAATCCAGATGGGAATCAACAGGGTCCAGGAAACTCATGCTCTGACTTTATTGTTAAAGAGTGGAGAAAAGAAAGAATACGTTTTCTGTCTTGATTTTATAGATCAGTCTAATCCGGTCGACTGCAGAACACACAATACAGAATAGTAGAGTTGGAAAAGACCTGAGAAGTCTTCTAATCCAAACCTAAGCTCAAGCAGACGACTAGTCTACACCATTGCACAGAGATGGCTATCCAGTCTCTTCTTAAAAGCCTCCAGTGATGAAGCCTCCAGAACTTCTGAAAGCAAGCGGTTCTACTGGCCAATTGTTCTCACTGTTAGGAAATTTCTCCTTAGTTCTAGGTTGCTTCTTTCCTTGATTAGTTTCCATCCAGTATTTCTTGTCCTGCCTACTGGTGCTTTGGGGAATAGGTTGATCCCCTCTTCTTTGTGGCAGCCCCTCAAATATTGGAACACTGCTATCCTGTCACCCCTAGTCCTCATTTTCACTAGACATGCCCAATTCCTCTAACCATTCTTCATACGTTTTAGTCTCCAGGCCCTTAATCTTCTTAGCCGCTCTTCTCTATACTCTTTCCAAAGTCTCAACACCTTTTTTATATATAACGTGGTGGCCAAAACTGGATGCAGTATTCCAGATGTGGCCTTGCTGGATGCAGTATTCCAGATGTGCCCCCCTTTTGGGGGCTGCTGCTGCACACTGCCGCCTCATATTTAACTGATGGTCTAGTAGGATTGCCAAGCTCCCTCCCACACATAGTCACCACGACTTGAGTTTGGTTTCACCTGACTTGTACTTGTGCATTTGGTTTTATAATAAACAAACTGCATTTATTCATACTTTCATAATTAGCACGTGCACATTTGGTTTTATATAAACCAGAGGTGGAATTCAGCAGGTTCTAGCCTATTCGATAGAACCAATAGTAAATTTTATAAGCAGTTCGGAGAACCGATTGTTAGAAGAAATCTCCTTTTGTTTTTTTTTTCCCCACTTTACAGGGTTCATCCTGTAAGGAAGGCAGGAAAGAAACATCCTGGTGTTGTTTCTAGCCTCATCTTTATTGCCCTGCTTACAGAAACCGCCCACCCAGTCACATGACTCCCCCCAGCCACACCCACAGAACCAGTAGTAACAAAATTTGAATTCCACCACTGATAACTACAGCTTAATAGAAGCCAGTTGTTTTGGAGTGGAACTTTAATCATCCTAAAACAGGAGTGGTACTGGTTAAGACTTCTGGAGTTGGGATCAAAAACATTTAAGGGGCGCCCCCAGGTTGTCTTTCCCCTGCCCTAAGCTGTAGGATGATTAAGTGCAATCACTCCTCATAGGCAGATGGGATTGCCTGCAGTTGAGTTGGCTAGATTCAAAGTAGGGCAATGCAGATTTTTTTTCAGATTCCCCAAAGTGGAAAAGCAGACACATTTCTATCATGTCGCCAAGGCAGTCCTGCTTTTGTAGTATTTCAATACACATTTGAGTTTTTTTTTGTGTGTGTGTGTGTGCAAACCTCCTGCTATTAAATATTTAAACAATGAGCAACAGAGAGGAACGTGAGGCGTGCGGCGTGCCCTTGAGTGGCTCATGAAAGGGGAAAAGCTGCATCCAAAGAAGATATGTTAATACTGCAACTTCTGTTTATCTAACCTTTTGCATACCTGGATGACAAGGTCGTGTTTATCCAGAGAGATGCATTTACTACCAAGCTGCTGTTTGAAAACAAAGCACGGCATCAAATACAGTTTTGCATGCAATATCAGGGAGGGCTGGAAAAAATATCTATCTGGATTGCTGACAAGTGGTAGTCAGGCAGGGAATAAGCTAAGCTATACGATAACTTTTATTGTTACTGGCCCATATAAAAACTGAACCTCTATTGCCTGCTCTAAACACACATACAACATATGCTATATACAATGCACAAATATATACCTGCATATATACACATAGATACATATGTATATTTATTGTCCCAGACAATGGACCAATGATCTGAAGATCCCATAACCAGGTTGGGATAAGAGTCTCACACTGAGGGAGGAACAAGATATAGAACAGAACAGAACAGAACAGAACAGTGGTGGCAAACCTTTTATGTCCCCTAGTGTCGGCCTTCGTGCCGGAAGAGCATGCCAAATCATATTGCATGTGAGTGTGATGAATAGCTGGCTGGCGCATTTGTGCATACCGGAAACTGGACATTCAGCTCTTGGAGCACGCATGCGTGCTGTGACGCTGCACTTCTGGGTTTTGGTGCTTATATGCGGTGGAGTGCAAGAACGCGATGCAGAGCCTGCAGGGCTGTGCATGGCATGCAGGATGATTTGGTGTGCTGTTTCCGGCACGGGTTCCATAGGTTCACCATCAGTGGAACAGAATAACAGATTTGGAAGGGACCTTGGAGGTCTTCTAGTCCAACTGACTGTTTCAGCAGGAAACCCTACACCACTTCCGACAAATGGTTATCCAATCTCTTCTTAAAAACTTCCAGTGAGTTGGAGCATTCACAACTTCTGGAGGCAGGTTGTTCCACTGGTTAATTGTTCTAACTGTCAGGAAATTTCTGACTGAATCTTCAAGGTGTATTGCATTTTCTTCCACGGCACGATATATTAACAGACCTCTTTTGTTTACTTCTATGAGACAAGTAAACTGACAACATATGGCTGGTTTCGGTATTTCGGTGATAGAATCTGGGCATGTCACAAAATACATGATTTTTGGGTTTCTCAGCAACTGGCAGGTGCCACTTCAGATCTAAGGCATCATGTCGTTTGCTTGGTTTGGCTCAGTGCGCTCCACCAGACCAGCTGCTGTGATTTGAAAAACATGGTTTATTGTACCTCATGTGAACAATCAGCTTCTGGAATGTCACAACGACCAGACTAGGTAAAACTGGACTAGAGGTTGAAAAAAGGATCTATATTTTATTTGTTCCAGTACAAAATTTTCTGCAGCAACGGTTCACCTCATCTGAAATCAGAAAAACTATCTTCTGTTTTGACACTTAAATAGCTCCGTTTTGAATTAGCCATGACAATGCATGCTTGCACTTAACAAAATCAGAGGGCATTGTCCCAAACATTATTTTAAATAAAAAAGCAAGCTTTTAGCTTTAAACCTGAGCGATAGATAAAAGTCCTGAGCTATGATGCATTATATTTCTTCTCGTGTCATTCCACATTGCCTCAGTTTCCTATCTGGCATTTAAGAATAAAACTGTCCCATCTTGGTAAGCACAGGACCAAGAGAGAAACGAAATTGGATTTAATGGAATTGATTTTAAATTTAATGGCTTTAATTAGGTTTATCTTCAGTTTGGTTTTACATTTTTTAAATTTTATAATTTTTTATAACTTTTAAATCAACCACTTAATTTTATTCCTTAAATCTGTTTTTTAATGGTGATTTATTGTTTTGTTTTTAGATGGCTGTACACTGCCCTGAGTCCCTTCTCAGGAGAGACACAGTATATAAATTTAAATAAATAAATTTACCATAACCTGGCTGATTTGGGCTGATCTTGAAAAAGCTAAACAGGGTATCAGGAATTTGAGATGGTAAAATTCAGGCATGGGAGGAATTGGAAGACAAACAGCAGGAAGGAAGACACGTTGACAAGAATCATAGCTGCCAAACCGGAATAAGCCAGCCACCAAAGACATCTGGCTTGGGAACAGAATGCAAAACTACATCAAGGATGCCAAACATCAAAATGGTTCCTAAAACATCAAAATGGTCTTCTATTGGACACTGAAGGGCTGGTCAGGGGAAAGGGCCAAGGAAAGGGGAAGAAGTGTAAATCTTTTTGCGGGAATACTCAGATCTAGCTTCATTTTCGCTGCAACCACTTAACCTTAGTAAAAGAACCAATTACTTCAGCCACATGGAATCAAGGATCTTTCTTTCCTAGAGACCTAAGTTGGGACAGCTCTGACACTGGGTGAGTACTTGGATTCAATTAGATTGGCAGAAAGGTCATCTTTTAAAAAGGCATCAACAAACCTTTAAAAAAAAAAGATTTGTAAAAATGAACACACATCAAGTAATCATCAGAAGCTGAACAAAAGTAAAGGGAGAGCTCACTTCTTTTTGCTAATCGAAGATACTAAACATTACAAATTGGTATCACGTTTCGGGAGGAGCTTGAATCACCTGCAACCCTTACAGCTTTATTGTATAATACATTTTTTTGGATATAAAGATAACCTGAAATTTAACTGCTGTTCATTATTGTAGTACAAATAATATATGCAATCACGGAGTTTGCATATCCAGATTGAATATCTGTGGATTTTGCTATGCAAATCAGCTTTCTACATGGGCGGGGCTCCATAATTATTGTTATGCAGTGAAAATGTCCAAAGACTCAGTTGGAGTGCCAGAACTGTTAGTAAGGCAGATTATCTTCTTGGAAGTTAAATGCCATATAAATAAATCTGAAGGCAAATTTGTAACCTAAATGATTGCTTATTCAAGGATAATTTGTTCTGATCTTATTCTCCCAATATACAATACAAGCATTAACTGATTTGATGCTGAACTCGTAAAAGATTTAATTACCCACTTCAAGTGGAACTTTCCTTTTAATAACTAGGAAACATTCATTAAACTCTTTAATATTGTGACACTTTCTTCAAGATCCTAAAGTAAACAGCATTGATATTATGCTTCTTTGCAAATCAAATTAAAATTCAGAGGTATCCATGACTTTTCTGATAATTTCCATAACGGATACAGTTGCACTCCTAACAAGGAATTTTATAGCCCCTTATTAAGCCATAAACATTTTAAAGTTTTGATCCGTGTTAATAGTATACTAGGTAATACACATTATCTGATTATTATTGGAATCAAAAAAATTAAGATATTTACTCCCCCCCCCCCATTAATCATGGATACCTCTGAATTTTGATTTGGTCATCTGATTTGCAAAGAAGCATCATATTAATGCTCTTTAGGATGGGTTAAACCCCATCTTTTAAATAGAAAATCAACATTAAAAATAATATCAAAAATGGCTTTTTATTGAAGCACCTTAAAATTACATAAACAAAAGTTTATCATGAAGATCCTTGCTTCCTTTCCGGTCAGTTTCTACAAAGTCGGTTCCCTTCCTTTTTTGGGGGGGGTTAAAACACTAAATATTATAGAGTGGCTACAAAGCTTATGCCCAGTAACCAGGTAGATGTCTCAATTTAACCAGGATGCCATTATTTCTTATGCTTAAGAATATGTGATGGGAAAGCTAGTCTAGGATCTATTTCATGAAAATAAGAGGTTTGATAACTGCTGTAGCCTGTTGCAACAAGTATGGCAGTTTGCAATTATAGGGAGAAGATGAAATAAGATCACCCTACATTTAGAATTCGGGGATTTCTTATTTAAAAATCCATTCTGATAAACCAGTTTGAATTCGATTTTGCCTTTGGCTGCTACTGCTCTCAGGCTGGGAAACAGTTTCTGATGACGTTAACCCTGCAAAATTGTGCGTTTTGCTCCACCAGGCATAGGAAGGAAGTCCTTTATTCAGTCATAAACAATGCCGTTTTTTTACACTGATGGAGTGTGGGAAAGGCAGTGAAGGATAAAGAAGTGAAAAGAACCTCGCATGTTATAAAACCGGCTGCTAGCTTGGAAGATTATTCTGTTTGTCTAAAACAACTTCCTCAAAAACCCAGCCCAGTTTCCTTCACTTTGGGGCATCGTTGACCTATCTCTAGCTTTTTTTTTTTATTTTCCCATAAAGATCCTTCCTATATCCTTTCTGGAATCTCCTTTTCAATCTCAGCTTTTGACCAAGTCAAATACTTTAAACCTTCTTAGGGTTATACCAACATCAACCAAGATAATTGCAGTGCTTCTAGTCCATAATGGCTGCCCAGATGTTCAGGTAGCATGACCAGGTTTTTTTCCTTCCCCGGGGAGTTTAAGAGATGGTTTGGCACTTATGGAGTACTTCCAGCAAGCCACGTCCTTCTGGTGACAGCAAATAAGATCTTATTTATTTTGCAAGGATGCATTCTCTAGAACTCTGTTCGTTCTTGATTGAAATGCTCAGGAGCATTTTTACTACAGTATTCCGTATTCATTTGCTATTGGCTTAATTAAGTCTATGCAACCTTAATCTAATATGGTTAACACTCTTTTCCAGGTTTTCCAATAAAAGACCCGTAACTTTATGGGACCACATGATGTCATTTCCAATGTTTTAATTTCTGTATCTGAGGAAGAATTTGTCTGCTGATGGACACAAAGAAATCAATTTCCACTAAAAATAACATACTGTTTGATTTTTTAGGGCACTAATGTATACATTCGGCAACAATTCTACCACGTTCAGTGAGGGAGTTATTTTTCTTCCTAAATAACTCACTCTTGTCAAAAGATCTCCCGGCTTCTGGTAAATCTGGCATGGAGAAGAAGTTGCTACAGTTATAAATCCTGAGCTGCAGGCACCAAAAATATCTAAGGTTTTGTACAGAGTAGCTCAAAAATCCCCGCACCTATTTGGATTAATTTAAAGTCTTACTTTGCCTGCAAATTTTGTCCTAGAGTCTATTGAAAATTTTAAAAAACAATGCAGCGTTTTGTGTTTATCTGATGCCTGACAGTGGAATTTCCTGATCATGGTCTATATTTGGGCTTGGGCCATCCAGATTCTGATCAATTTAACGTTTGAAATGATAGATAAGATCTATATTGACATATACCCAGAATGTCAGTTAATACACAGCTCAATCAACTACACTTGCTATTATCCTACTTTAACAAAAAGTGTGCACGCTTTCCATCAGGCGACAAACTTAATGAAAAGTCAGAAAGGATTTCTAATTACACAAGTTCACAATCCTTTCTGCGTTAATTGAATACTCAAAGCCCCATCAAATGGTTACGGTGCTCGTGATTTTTTTTCTCTTTTATTCACTCCACATAGAAAAAAAAAATCATGCAGTATTCATGTAAAACAGTACAGTATTCATGTAAAATGCACATTCGGTAAACAAGCCATTAGCATACCAACCCATTTTTTTTTTTTTTTTTTTTTGGGATGAACTACACAGACACAAATCACATATTCTTGTACGACAATGGAGCACCGGGGGAAGTGGAGGGGGGGAGTGGTAGGGAGGGGGTGGGGGAGGGGGCAGTGGTAGGGAGGGGGTGGGGGAGGGGAGAGGATTAAAAGCAGTGTTGAACCAAATTTTCTTTAAAAAAAAAACCACCAAAAACCTCTGGATTTTCCAGCTGAAGTGAACTGACATTCCCTCCAAACTAAAGACTTGTCAAAGAAAAAAAAAATGTTAACAGCTACACATTAAAAGCTATAATTCAGCACAGAGATAAGACTGACTCATGCAGCTAAGGAACAGGCAAACATTATTATTATTTTTTTTATTCTCAGAGCCGGGTTCTACAAGAAGCCAGGCTAGGTAATAGTTGCCATCAATGTTGTCTTAAGGAAAGCAGCCTACGGCAGCTCTCCAAGAGGTGCCTTACCTATATAGAAAGACTGGTTTCAATGCTGAACCATTTTGAAGACCTGTCACACTCAGTCACTGGACATATTAAAGAGAGCAGTGGACTTCGTAACAACCTAAACTTTAAAAAACAAAACAAAACCAAGATATCAAAACTTGAAGAACAACAAGCGACACACGTTGGGAAGAGCTTCTCCCAATGAACAGCTCTTAAGACTCAAGACACAAGAGAGAATATTCAAGCTCCATCACTCAGCTTTTTAACTAATGGGACAGACTGAGATCAAAGGAGGCTTCGTGAAGAATATTCTGAAGAGAGAAGGTGGAGAGTGAGAGAATGTGAACATTTTTCCACATTGGGCACTATACACAGAGATATATATTTGCTTTAAAAAAACAAAAACGAAAAAGAAGACATAACAAATCAGTTCTTGGTGGTTTTCGACGGACTTGCGCTGGACAGGCTGCTCTGGATTTTCCTTTTCGCCGACGAATGGATGCTTTTGGCTTTTCTGTCGGGTACGAACGATGAGGACCAAGGTGACTGGAGTTGGTTGTGGAGGTTTTGCAGCTCAGGAGCCACCTTAAATAGAGAGGAGCCAAGTTTATGCTCGTCGAAAGATCCTTGGGAACTGCCGAAGAGAAAGCTCGGGGAAAGCTCCCTCTGGAATAGGAAGCTCTGAGGCTTTCCTTCGCTCGTTTCAGAAGTCCGGCCCGCAAACAGCGGGAAGGGCTCCGTGGTGTCTAGTGAGGATGGAGAAAGGATGGAAAAAGTCGCAAACTTCCACTCATTTCCCTCTTCTGAAGAATCCCTGGTCAAGGGACTCTTCAGAGAACGGGGCTCTTTCCTTTCTTTTTCGTTCTTGCCGTTTTCGTTTAAGTGGTCAGCCCCCTGGGCCGTCTTGCAAGAATTATCCAAGTCAGAAGAGGACCTGGAGGTGTAATAGGGGCTCTTGCTGTTATCTGACTCGGACATCATGGAATCCAGTTCGGAAATCTTATCGAGGTAAGCCGCGTCCATGGAGGCCTCGCTCGACGTCCTGGTGCGGTTCATTTCCGACGAGCGAATGGCGTGGAGTTTTTTCAGCATGCCCGGATTATGGCTCTTTTCGCTCGATTTGGATAAAGACTCGGCCGAGTCGCTGGTGGCCGTGTTGGGCTCCGAGCCTTCAAAGTCCAAGTTCTCACCGTAACGCGGCTGGCACCTGTTCCAAAAGTCTGGTTTGTCCGACGAGAAACAACCTTCCTTAGGTTCGCTGCTCTCACAACTGCTTACACTGTGCTCCGGGGAACCTTTGTTACAGTCGTCAGAGGTCTCTCCGAAATCCTCAAATTCCAATTTCCTTAGGAAGGTGGACGGTTCGTTCTGACTTTCCTCTTTCACGGCTGGGTCGTCCTTATTGTTGGGCGTGTTTAACTGCAAGCAGCTGAGAGACAACGGAGTGCATGGATCTGGAAGATCGTAGAGCTCTTCTTTATAGGGTGCGCAGTCCTCAATTTTATCCCAGGCAGGCTCTGAACAGGTATCCATGTCAGAGCTGCCAACATCCAAAAGACCCTCTTGAGAACTTCGAAAAACGTCTCTTCCAGCAGGCTCTGGGGTAACTGGATCATCCGAGCAAGCCTGGCTAGCTGAATTTAAGCAGACGTCATTGCTGCTCCCCAAAAGTCCCGCTGGCTCCTCGAGATCGACAGGGGTATGACTAGCACATAAACAGGTCGGGTCTATGGGTTCTTGGGGACTCTGGGCATCCTTACTGGGGGGGCTTTCACAGTCTTTATCCTCCATTGAGGCGGCAGTTACATTTTCCGGGCTCGCGGGTTTCCTCTGGTCCCATTCCCGTTTCATCTGCGCAATCTGTGACTCCAAGTCTTCTATGTAGGCATCGCTTCTCTCCAACGCCTTCTTAAGACGGTTCGTTTCCTGCTCACATTGCTCCAGCCTGGTCTGAAGGGCTACCACAGTAAACCTCCCTAATCTGTAAACAAAAGCAAGCAAACAAATAAAGAAATGAATAAGAAGAAACAATCCAACAAAAATTACAGGAAGGACGCAACGCGGACAAAATGTACTGTCAGTATACGAGAGTTCATAACTTGTAAGAGACATGGTAACAAGGTCAGCCAAGGAATAGGCATAGCAACCAGTCAATGGGAGTGTTTGGAAACTGAAACAGTATTTGCTGGAGACAGCAAGGAGCCTGGCCGTGGCTTAGCTCTGCGGCTCAAGAAACAAAAACTTAAGCATGCTGTGCTGAGCTCCGAACTGAAACTGAAACTCCTCTCCTCTGCTTGTGTTTTCTTCTTCTGTCTACCATGTTGAAAGAGCTTTTGGTATTCTATACTTCATGTTATATTATATATAAAGAGAAGGAAAAACAAATACATGAAATAAGGCAAGAACGCTCTTCTTAAGAGAACAACAAAGCTCAGGAACACTTTATCAGGATGTGTTTTATGCTTCTGATATGCAGATGTGACAGGAGAGCTGGAACAAGGCAGCCCTCAAGTCATCAAAGCTCATTCGATGACTTTGGGCCAATTATCTTCTTGCTACCCAACTTCATCCAAATCACAGGGTTAAATAGTCTACCTAGACCAGGGATCCCCAACCCCTAGTCCGGGGACTGGTACTTGGCTATGGACATGCCAGAAATCAGGCCATGCAAACAAGTGAAGCCCGAATCCCGGGATGCGGGCAGCATATGAAACCATGCTCCTTCCGGTCCACAGAAAAACCTCTCTCCACGAAATTGGTCCCTGGTGCCCGAAAGGTTGGGGACCGCTGGGGTAGATAATCTAGAGCAGGTGTCAAAAGTCGATTTCATTCAGGGTCGCATCAGGATTGTGTTTGACCTTGGGGGGCAGTGGGTGGGCATGGCCAGCTTGACGTCACTCATGTCAGGGGTGCCTATGGGGCCCCGAGCACTCTGCCAGTGAAAACGGAGCTCAGGAGGGCCCCTGTAGCTCTTGTGAGCTCCGATTTCGGCTGTGACAGCTTCCTGCAACCTTTTGCCAGCAAAATTTTTTGCTGGCAGAGGCAGCATGGGTGGGTTCTTTGCTGTTTCCAGGTTGGCCCCAGATCTGGGTGGGCCAAATCTAAGGACCCCATGATCTGGTCCCAGCCCTTGAGTTTAAAAACCCTGACCTAGAGAACATGCTATAGATGTTCCTTGACTTACAACAGTGGCTGTTTGATGTTACAACAGCACTGACAAAAGTGACTTTGGGCCATTTTTCACACCTTTGACCTTGGTAGCATTGCCACGGTCATGTGATTTATGTTCAGAGCAATGACTCATATTTATGACAGTTGCAGTGTCCCAGGGTCACGTGATCCCCTTTTGCAACCTGACCAGCAAAATCTCTCTCTCTGTGTCTGTTTCATCCATCCCTCCATCCATCTATCATCTATCCCCATCTATCCATCCATTCATCCAGCTATCATTTATCCATCAATATCTATCTATCTATCTTTTATTTATCATCTATCGTCTCAGCTTCATATTATAAAAGGGAGCAGAGAATACTTTTTCTGAAAAAAAAATGTCTAGAGAAGAAAATGAAACCATTAGCAGTACAAAGGCAATAACCAAGCAGATTACTCTTCTAGGGATTGGCCCTATCCTTTCAACTCAAATATGCATGAAGAATTATCCCCTAAAACAATGGCAGAGATTTATGATAACATTTGAACAGCGGTCCACATCTTGAAATATTTACATTCAATCATTCTTACAGCCCAGCCGCATTTTACAATATACATTTCATCCGCAATGTCACCTTGTCAAATATAAAAATGCCAATATGAAATTCAGTAATTGTCGCCATCCTTTAGAAGGGCTTGGATTTTTCTTTCTTTCTTTCTTTCTTTT
>JAEANM010006650.1:0-18418 GCA_017656035.1 Myanophis thanlyinensis | reverse complement strand
CACGTGTGTGTGTGGGTGTTTGTGTGTGTGTAGATTTTTCACAAGTATAGGTATGTAAGTCTAGGTGTGTTCGGGTCTTTTCCTGTGTAAGATTAAGAGTATCTTGGTGACATTTCAGTAAGGTCCCACTTGCCATCCTCAGGCTGATGTCTTCAGCTTCATGCCAGTGTGAGCAAAGTGTGATCAGAGCTGCCCTCTCTTTATAAATACTGGTGGGGTGGGGTGTGCTGGGCTGGTTGGCTGCACTGCTGTCTCTTGATTGGTTGGTGGAGTTGATGTTGGTATAATGGGCTGTGTGATGGCATTGCGAGTTCTATTGTAGTGATATCCTCGGTCCTGCGTTGTAATCTCCTGGGTTGTTTGTTGCGTTGTGGTCTCTTTTCCATTAGCCTCCTGTGTTGTAATGGCTTGGGTTGTGTGATGACCTTGTGATTTCTATTGCTGTGGTATCCTGGGTCTTGTGCTGTGTTCTCCTGGGTCATTTGCTGTGTTGCAACTTCTTGAGTTCTCATGATATGATTTCCTGAGTTTTCTGATGTGATATCCTGAGTGGGTGGTTGTGATATAGCATTCTGGGTTTTGGTCTGGCTTCGAGTTTAAGGTCTGGGTTTATGTTCTTGGAGTATGTCAGCTTGTTTGATTTTGGGGTCGGGGGGTGCGACAGCTGGAGAAGCAACTGTAGTCTGGTTTCTGGACAGTGGTTGTCCTTCGTTTGTAGGATGGGTTTGGGCCTGGGTCTGGTGAGGGGGATTGGTGGTGGTGTCCTGTGTTGTTTTGGATCCAATGTTGGTTTTCATGACTGGCACTCATTTTTTTGGTGAGAGCTAGTTTCCAGATGTCTGATAGGTGGGAGGTATTGTCCCATTTATTCATGTTATGTGGGTATTTCTCTATTTCGCTGGCTTCCCTGATTATTCTCTTGTTGGAGTGTTCAGTGTTGGAGATTAATTTGGTTCCTTCAAACTTAATTTCATGGTGTGTGTGTGTGTGTGTGTAATAATTTAAGAGAGAATTCCAGACTTGGATGCAACAAATCTTAGAAATGTCTACTCAGATTTAAGTTCACCTGACTTCAATGAGTATTAATTTCAAAGTAAGATTGACTGTCCCATTAGTCTGAATGTGACTTATTTTTTGTGTAAGCATATCTAGTTTGTGGGGAAAACTGCCACTAATCACTTTTAATATAAGATTATCAGTTTTAATTAAGCTCAGCCATCACAATGAAAACCATACTTTATCCTTCCACAACTTTTTTCAAGTTAATGGGAGAATTAGCAGTTACCTGTTTATTTCATTGAAATTAAATTAAGATTTTCTGAAGTACAGAAGTGTGATAGCACCTGGAAAAAAAGGTTTTCTGTGAGAAATTTATTAGACCATATGATATTATTGGAAGGAAAAGAATCGATGAAAAGGTCCTTCTGACAGGTTCTATCCTGATATGAAAATGGATACTGAATGGCTGCAGCTAAGTTCTGGAAGTGTAAAATGGAGTCCTC
Organism: Myanophis thanlyinensis; assembly: GCA_017656035.1. Classification (NCBI taxonomy): domain Eukaryota; kingdom Metazoa; phylum Chordata; class Lepidosauria; order Squamata; family Homalopsidae; genus Myanophis; species Myanophis thanlyinensis. The sequence continues at coordinate 16,916 of JAEANM010006650.1, read as the reverse complement.
TTTGCTTTCATTTAATTTTAGAAAGGCATTCATTCAATAGGCAGCATACTTTTTCAGAAAGACTACTGCTTACTTCTACCCACTTTATAATCACTTTTATGGCACATTGGTTAGAGTACAATACTGCAATACTTCTGCTGACTGCCGGTTTGAATCTCATCAGGCTCAAGAAGGTTGACTAACCCTTCCATCGTTCCAAGGTGGGTAAAATGAAGACCCAAATTGTCGGGGGCACTATGTTGACTTTGTAAACCACTTAGAGAGGGCTGTAAAGCACTATAAAGCAGTATATAAGTCTAAGAGTTATTGCTATTGGTATTTTAATCTTTGCATTGTGCCTTTTAAAGCTCTATTTTTCCTATGACTTGTCATAAGCTCTCCTGATTGATATACATCCATCAGACTAGCATAATAAAAATATTTATAATAATTAATTAATAAATTAGATTTTGTCTTTAATTTTGAACAGTGTAAACCCATTAAGCCCATCTCTTTTGTATACTTGTCATGTCATCGTACATGTGTACAATATGGATGGATCATCATATCTTGCAGGTGATCTCCTGAAAGGATTTCTCTTCAGTACATTATTGAAGTAACAATTTAATGTTTATGAAATAAATGTTACAAACTTCCCCTATTGGTTGTGACACACACACAAGCATACATGCATACCAATTGTGTTCGAATAGTTGCTGTGATTGTTTTCTTTTTTAGAATTTTAGATTCACATTAGCCTGGACAAGACCAGAATACCTTATGGAATTTGTTACAATTGTCCTGCTAATTAATGTTACTGTTCTGAAGAATTAGTTTTACATTCTTGAGCATCTGTGTATTCTTTAAAACTTTAAACATTACATGATGGTGACATTTCAGCTGTTAGGTTCAGTACAAAAAAGGAAAAGAAACCACAGTCTTTATTTTTTAATAGAAAAAGGCATAGACTACCAAATATCACAGTATCTATAATGTATACTTCTAGAAAGTATAATGACAACATAATACATGATTCTGGTGCAGTGTTGTTGTTTTTTCTTTTGTGCTTTAAAGGCATAGATACCCCTAAGTTCTGTGCCTGTAGAATTTCAATCAAACCAAGATGTTCAGACAATCCATGACATACAAGAGGATTTGGTGACAGATGAGCTATCTTAACACTTCATAAACCACTAAGTCCAGAACTGAAATATTTCATTCAGAAGCCTAGAAAGTATTTCAGCGCACTGAAGGTAGGGAGAATAAATTTCTAGTAGAACAAATCAAAAGATTAAGGGTTCCTTTTAAGTGGCAGTTAGGAGATAGAACAAAGGAAGACTATCCTACTGAGACTACCCCTCTCAACAGTACAAACAATAAAAATGACTGAATTTATTTCTTGTTTGGAAATTTAATTGAATCTCTCTATGAAGTGTAGCAGATAACTCCATTTGAAAAAAGAATGGAGTTTAAAAAATTTCACCACCCCATAACATTAAGTCTTACTCCAAAGGTACTTTTTTTCAAGAGGCAACTGGACTTTCTGGCTTTTCTTTAAAGACATTTCACTTCTCATCCAAGAAGCTTCTTCAGAGCTGAAGAAGTTTGTTGGATGAGAAGCAAAACATCTTCAAAGAAAAACCAATAAGTCCAGTTGCCTCTTGAAAAAAGCACCTTTGGGAGAACCATGCTCTGGATGACTGAGCATCTCCATAAATTAAGTCTTACTATTCACAGCAATAAACTGTTACCTAAATACTAGAAATTGCACAGCTGTCCAGTCTAGAAATATACATAATTTCAATTAATTCCAAGGGGATGGAGATTCCACAACCCAGCCAGATGCTTGCAAAAGACATATTGTAGCAAGGCACTGACTGCAAGCAGATCACTGGTGAAATTCAACTGGATCGCACCACATCACCTGAACCGGTAGTAGAGATTTGAAATGGGCCCTGCCCACCCGCCTTTGCCCTTATCCTTCTTTATACAAGCTTCATTTTTTTTCTTATTTACTTGAATCAGCTGTTTGGAGCATCTATGGAGCCTTCTTGATGATCTCTGCTGCCTCTGGTGCCTCTAAAAGCACTTTAAAGAGCCATGCTGCAGTGCATTTGGCACGCATGCGCGTGCACCGAACCAGTAGTAAAACTGGTTGGATTCCACCCCTGAAGCAGATGCCAGAACTTAGAAAACTAAAAAGCTTATTGAAATTGGATGCTGCCTATGTAGAAATTGGATTCTGCCTATCCCCATAACAAACAAACACTACCGACAGTACCTCATTCAAGGCATAATATTTTGTAATCCTTGTAACAAAACTTAATGGCTAATAACAGTCAGGAAGAGAGCTCAAGCAGGGAATTAGTCTGGACTCATTAAATAAACACAAAAGTGCAAGGAATGTTTTTAGATAAGGCGTTGAGCCTTATCTAATCTTTCCCAGGTGAACACTGCCAGTTGGGAAGATTCCTGTGGAATAGAAATAGAATAATAAAGTTCCTAGTTTGAACTCTATATGTGTGTGTCTGGTTTCACCAGATGTTCTTCATTTATTAAGCTATGCAATGAAATGGAGTCATTGACTTAAATGGATTCTTCCAACTCAGTAATAACATGCTTCTAGTTCTTCTAGTCATCTCCATATTGCAGAAATTAGTCAATAAAACTAGAATTGTTTTCAATACCAGTGCATAATAAAACTATAAGCTTGTTAATGATAAGCACAATAAAGGAACAAATATATTTTATTCTATGAGTTTCTGCTCATTTTTACTTTTGCATTTATTTAATAGTACCAGTGTCATAAGCCAAAGGCTGAATTTAAGGATATTTTTCACTGCTAATGCATTATGATCATGTGATCATTGATTCTAAAACCTAAGGGGACATAATCAGCCCAGCATTAAGGCCTTTTAAGTCTCAATGATTTATCTGAGAAAATCAAACATGTATTTTAAATCAAGGAAGCTTTAAACACTGAACTTTGGCTGGATCAAGCCCAAAGAGAAAATGATTTCATTTATCTGTTGGAATCAAAATTGACCACTTTATATCAAGGGATTTATCCACTAGAATATCAATGATTAACTTGTAAAAGCCAAAGACAGTGTTTCATCTGAATTAGTAACTCTAAAGTAGCCTTATATATCACTAAATTATATTACTGCAATCTACTATAATAGAGTAATATTTCTTCAAGAATTAGACTCCTCAAGGAATTATTTAATTCAATTTTTTTAAAAAAATCTTTAGTTGCAAGGGTAGTAACATTTTTAGGTATTGGGTTTATGTAGACATTTTGCATTGCCTTCAGTATGAAAAAAGAGAGGGTTAAGAATAATATAAATGCATGATTATCATTCTGATACTTGTTCTACCCGAGGTCAAGTTTATTGGGTAACTATCAGATGATATTAATCCAAATACAAAATATAGAGGATAAAGGTGAAACACTGAATATAGTTTAGCGTGCAATTTGATTTTATTTATTTGTATAATTCTGTGCCTGTTGGCCCTTTTCAGAGAAAACAAAACACAAATCATTTCCTTGTCCTTTCTGCTTATATCTCTGCCTGAAACATTCCAATTCATATTCAGTCTCATTCACATATGTACTTTTTACCTTTGGCCTTTCCAGCATATTTCTAAAAGTGAATGGGAGGCAGTTTCTGACAAGCCAGCTATGCTTGAATATGTTGACTCTTAAAATAACCAGGATCAGATGTATAATAACTCTAGTAGCATCATAGGCTTTTGTTGTATGTATATGCATATTCTATAATATATTCAATTTGGCTGTGTTCAAAATCTCTGCATGATTCATAAGGTAAAGATGAATGGTATATAAATATGACTTCTCTCTGGAGACGAAATAACTGATTCTGAACTCATTGTCTTTTTTGTGTGAACAGGAAACAGGGTTAACAACCTTCAATTACAGTAAATTGTGTTTACTATATTAATATCCTAATATACAACTTAATTTTCTCACTTGAAAGTAATCAAACCAACTAAGAAGCCCATGACTTTCAAATTGACCAATTTTATTTGTGTATACTGTAACTCTCATCATCATTAACCATTTTTCAAGCAGGATAAAACCAAGAGGGATTGGAGTTCAACAACTGGAGGTCATGGATTCCCTATCATAGAACTCATTAAAAATGAGATGGATTATTTTCTCAATTTTAATTTTATTCAGAGAAAAATAGATGATACATAAAATGATGTAATGCCTTACATTTGATTTTCAAGTATGCCATTATAAAACAACAATCGATAGCCTGATTTGGATTGGGATGACTGCATGTGAGTTGGAAGACTCTTCTTTTATTCTACTTTTTTAAAAAAAGAAACATTCATGAACCTTAAAATTCTCTTTGTACCCTTTAAAGCAGAAAGATTGACCCCCTATCCTTAGCTGAGAACACACAAAGCTAAGAAGGAGGATAGACAGTCAATTCCAAGATTAAAACATAAACCAACTTTATTAAAGCCAACCAAAGAAGATAGGTTCTACATACAACACAAAGATAAAAAGATAAAATACCAAAAAAGAGGGAAAAGATTAACTCATACTAAAACTAAACTGCCTTATCAGAGGCAACTTCTCATTCCTATTCTGGGTATATACCTGCCTGTGAGTTCTGGAGGGAGCCAAAAATCGCCCTTGAGGGGCAATAAAGCAAAGGAGGTCATCCAGTGAGATTGGGAAGAGCACACAACTCTCCTGGTGTACCCCTGGACATAAAAGCCTCTAAGTTATGACAGGAAGAAGAGGTGGCCAAAGATGGCCACTATGAAGCTGTGACAACTGTGACCAGCTAAGCATGGTGTTTTGACAGTGTTTTGACTGGGTGAGAAGAAATCTTTTCTTATGTTAAATCTGCAACCTCAAGAGACTATTTAAAAAGAAAATTGTCTCCAAAGCACTTTGGAAATGGCAAAAAAAAACAACAGATGATTCTGGGAATTCCCTGTAAAATGCGCTCCGTTAGTGACTGGAACAGTCCTGGTGCCAAACTGACCCCAAATTGTAACCGGTTACATTTGAAGGTGCCTTGATGGGTGACTATCGTTTGCGCCTCTGCTGTCTTCCTGTCCACAGGCAATTGCTGATATGCTTGGGCCAGGTCAAGCTTGGCAAAAATCTTCCCTTCATCAAGGGAATGTAAAAGGTGCTGGACGATTGGGACTGGTTAGGCATGGTGCTGAAGGCTTTGTTTATTGTACATTTGTAGCCAGCACAGATTCTGACTGAGCCATCCACTTTAATGGGGGTTATTATTGGGGTTTTCCATATGGCATGGTCTACCAGTTCTAGTATCTCCTGTTTGATTAATTTGTCTAGTTGTTCGTCCACCTTTGGTTTGAATGCGAACTGGACTCTCTGTGGTTTCATTCATATAGGCACTACCATGGGGTCTATACTGAATGAGATGGGGATCCCCTTGTACCTGCCAAGCTGGTCATCGAAAACCTCTGCAAATTCCTCAGCCAGTCCTTGAGTCCCATTGTCCCAGATGCTGTGGGTGACTTCTGTCACACCCATGCCCAGGGCATTGAACCAGTCCAGCCCCAGGACACTTGACAGATTCCCCTTGACAATGATGAGGGGGAGCGGCCCCTGGATGGTCCAGTAGTTTACGGGAACATTTTCTTATCCAGCTATGGGAATCTTGTTCCCTTAGTAATCCTTAAGGATGGTTTGGCATTTCCGCAGCTTCTATTTGTTTAGACTTGGCATGAGTTTTTTTATTGTGTCCCAAGCCATTATTGTAACTGCTGATTCAGTGTCCAATTCCATGTCACACTCTTGTTTGTTGACTTATACAGTGACTGGAATCTTGGATCTCCTGGGTTTCCACAGTGGAATGTCCTCTCCACTTGTCTGATTTGTCCATGCCTTGATCATGAAGCAGCCTTCTTTGGGTGTCCTCTGTCTAACTGGTCCTCGCTTGAACTGGCTGCTCTTTTGTGTTTGGATTTGGGCATTTGCTGATGCCCCCAAGTTCGCTCTTGATAGGTGTCCCTTTTTATTGCACCTTCTGCAGATTGCAGCCAGGTATTTGCATTGTTGCCTGGCATGGTTCCCACTCCAGTCCCCATACATGGTGCTGCGACCCTTGGTGGCCATCTTGAGTCCCCTCATGGGCTTGACCAGGTGGACCTCACCATCTTCTGCCAAGTCTGAGCTGTCGTCAACTTCTCAGGTTGCTTGATGGATGGTAGATGTTTTCTTCTGTTCCAGGGGCTTGTATGCCGCCTCTGCTGCGGTGGCTTCCTCAATGGTGATTCAAAGCATGAGGGTGCTTCTTGCCATCAGTTTTCTCTTAAGCTTGTCATCCTTCAACCCACACACAAATCTGTTCCATAGCATTCAGTCCAGGTCTGTGAAGTAACACTGGATTGTGGTTTTTCTCAGGGCTGCAATGTAGTTGCAGATGGATTCACCTTCTTCTAGGTTTCTTTCATAGGAGGCATGCCGCCGGGAAATCTCGGATAGTTGGGGCATGTAATGGCCTTGTAGTTTTGCCATCAAGGTCGATCATGGAACTTTTCTTTTTCTCAAGGAGGTTCTCGAGGTTGCTGCCATCTAGGAAGAATTTGAATCTCTCCAGAAATGTGTTCCATGTTTCTCTCCTAGGCTTGTAGGGAGCAAACATGAGGGATTGAGCCGCTGAAGCCATGTCATCCATTTTGCTTTTTTTTCCTCTTGCTGTAGCTTGGTTAACAATTTTGTCCAGTCTGCTCTTTGTATCCCACCTTCATAACTAGTGTAATGTAGTGGGTAGAATAAGAGGAAATAGACCAACAATGAACCAGTAATGCTTTATTAAAGGCTCTGATCAACTAACAAGAAGCTGCAGGCAGGCAGCTCTCTTTTATAGAGAGCTGTCAGCCTGCAGCCAATCAAATTACAGGATTTTCCCGTGCTGGGAAAACATTAGGTAATGCAAAAGTTTTGCACATGTGTGGACACAGCAGTTTCAGGCCTGGAGAATCTCAAACTCAGAAACTAGTGGAGTGATTTCTACTTTAGAAAGGATGTGCTTGCATATAGAGTCCTGCTCCACTATCAGAGCCATCTAAACAGAGCAATATAATCCAACTGAAAACCTTATCTATTTTTGGAAGTTCACTGTATCTTACCACTTAACTATAGTGTAGTTCTTTATTGAGCTAGGAATTCTATTATGTACCACAACCATTCTTCTTTTATAGAAAAGTAAAACTCTTGATATCGCCTATCAGGAAAGAAGCAGAGTTTAAATCTATGGTCTCAAGGCATTCATTGAGGGCAGTTAATAGTGTATATGTTCTCTTTCTTTCTTTCTTAAAGCCTTCCTCCTTCTTCATTTGAAGGGAGGGATGTAAGAATGATAACCTTTCCCTCTATCATGCTTTGGGCAAATGCAAAACTAAAGATTAGAGGCTGACAAATCCTCATGTAAAAATTCACATCATACCTTTAATGTCTTCTGTAATTCAGCTAAACGATAACTTAGTTAATAAACTGCTCCTTGGAAAGGGCAGTCCATTAGCAAAAGTTTACTTTGAGGCCTTTAAAATTCTTCTCTCCTGTCTCTTGCTCTGGAACCTCAGGGGATTTAATCCCTTCAAATGTAGCTCATCCTCAATTAGCAAGAAGAACATATGTACATTCTTCATTAAAATCCCCAGGTATCATAAGATGTAGTTCACTTCAGCTTTTTCAGTTAATTAAAGCTTCATACACGTTTTCTGATTCTCCAGCTGGCTGTGGAGAGTTTTAAAGCAGGAACCACTTTAGCTATTATGTTGCTGAAAAGCTTGATAATAAACATTAATGTCCACACGACTTCCTCCTTGCTCATCTGCTGTAGTAGATGTGGTTGGCCATTAACTTAATTTTTGTCACAACAGGACAGGTTTGTATAGAAAACAAAGTGGCAAATGGAGTTGCTTATATTTGAAGAATCTTCATTAAATGTCTTCTCTCCAAGCCATTAGAAATGTTATTTGGTGGCAAAGTATACAATCCAGAGCTTTGGAACATAGCTTTATATTACTCCATAGCTGCCATAATAGCAAGAGAAAAAGGCCCATTAGCGTGGCATTGGAAGGACTAAATCTAAAAGTGAATGCAGGGCCACAAAGTAATTAAACTTTTCTACTTTAATGTAGAAGGGTATTAAACGAATCTCCATCTCCTAACTGAGCAGTGAAAAAGGCTGAATTTTTCAGCCTAAGCTTTCTGCATAAACCATAGATTGCCTCAAGTCCTGTTTGACTTCTGGTGGCTATTGACATGTCAATATATTTTCTTACATTGGTATTGATCTGGTTTGCTAGCTGTTTTGACTTACCAGTCTAAATTATTGATTTCTAGTGATAAGGTGTGAACCTACTTAACTCTTTTGGCAATCAGCCATAATTATTAGCTGCTTTCTACATATATAAAGTTACAATTGACCACAGGCTGAAACCTTGTGATGTTGTATGCTTTTTCCATATTGATGGGAAATTGTGGGACTTGTACAACATATTTGGGACCTTTTTGGAGCAGCCATTGCAGTTGAAATGATAAACAAATCAACCTAGTTAATCAAGGCCTAAAACTAATAATTTTAAATATATTTTTTTTTATCCCAGGATAGAAAAAGATAACCTAGAAAAAGTAGCTGGAGGGTAAGTATCCTCTTTTTTCACTTTATAGTTGGATGTTGGAATATTAATCTGCTTTGAAGAGTATGAAGATAGGTGTCCCATGGACCTATCTGGGTCTTTCTGTGGAATGATGGAGGATGGGGTTATCTTGAGTTGTTTGACAACCAGCTGAATGCTGACTGACCAATTTGGATTAAGACCTGGGCTGATGCAGTAAGGCATGTGAATGATGGTGGTGGTGGTGTTATCTAGGCTGTTGGAATACAGAAGCCTACTTGCAGATGTACTTTCCACTGTGGATGTCTACTCTTATGAATGATGAAGTGTTTGTTGATGCCTCTTAAGGTAAAACTAAAGCTGAACTGCTACAGAGGAATTAATTCCCCTTCACCAGGATGGATGATGTTAAGCAAATCACCAACCTTAGAAACCAGAGGGAGTAGGATCAGGTAATGTTGGGGGCCTCAGGGAAAGCTGAGGTGGATCTGAGCATCTAAGTAGTAATGAAGATTGGTAGATATGGTGGGAGACTGGGAGTGGACCATTCTTAGAGAATGCAGGCCTGGTGTCCTATAGCACAGAGGTTGAGTTCAAAGTGCAGAAAAATTGAAACAATATACTATTTCCGTATTCCAGTATTTTGAACTCAACCTCTGTGGTCACTCAACATGCCTTCAGAATCATGGCTTATGGTTGCTGTTACTAAATGCCAGATTGTTCTGTAATAAAACTTCCCTCATTTACAGATATGATTTGACCTGTTATGTATTACTGATCTATTGCCTAAGCTGCTTGTCTCCATTGTTGGTAGACTGCTGGGTTAGCAGTGGAGTTCTCTAGATTTATGGTTTTGGGAGACTTCACTTTGGCTTTACTAGCTGTGCAGTCTGAGGCAACTCAGTAGCTCATGGTACCATGATATCCCAGATCATCTTGAGCCCAAACGAAACAATAACTACATATCAAATATGGTTTTCTTATCAGAACATTGGCAATGAGACCTGGTATTGAAAGAACTGTTTTTATTTATATCTTTACTGAAAGTTTAAAACATTATCATACAAATGTTTTTTAAAAAGATTTTGTATATATTACAATCCTTTTTGACAGTACATATATATCAATTGTTATTCAAATACATTTTATACTCCTGATTGTTCTTATTTATATACATCTTTATTCCTAAACTGTACACTCATTATTTATTTAATTGCTTATTTCTATTATTTATCCATTGATACCAATTTTCTCAAACTATATAATATTCTGAGTCTTCCTTCTCTTTTAATTCCAATGTGAGTTTATCGATATCTGTGCAATCAAAAATCTTTTGGATTATTAAACCATCTGTCGGCATAGAATTGCCTTTTTAACCTTGTGTGAATGTTATTCTCACTGCTGTAATATGTGCAGAATTAAATATTTTATCTTTTTCATATATTTCCCTTTAATAATTCCCAAAAGAAATATTTCTGCTTTGAGCTCCATTTGGACTTTTGTAATTTCCCAAAGCTATTTTTGTATTATTATCCAATATCTTTTAACTTTCGGACATGACCACCATACATGAAAGAAGGTATCCTGTAATTTGCTTGCATTTCCAGTAATTTGGGTTCAGATTTGAATACATTTTAGCCAATCTCGTGGTGGCTAGATACCACCAGTAGCACATTTTATATTGTTTTTCTTCATATGCCATTGTTTTTGTTATCATATAGTTTTTATTCCAGATTTTTTCCAGTCCTCCAGCTCTATATTGTGGCCAAAGTTTCTGACTCATGCTATCATCGGTCCTTTCACTATTTCCTCTTCTAAATTGTATTTTAATAGATGTATATCCTCAATATCAATTTCTCTTCTGTGCCTACCAGCAGTTTATTTAATTGTTTTGGTTTATCTCAATTCCAAATTTCTCTTCATCTTTTTTATATCTTCAATTTCGTTGGATATATGGCCCCCAATCTATAATTAGTCCCTGCTAATTATATGCTCCTTGGGTGTCTAAAGTATCATAATATCTGGCCATTCTTCCTACATCTAATGTATTGGGGTGTATTATCGCCTCCATAGTTGATAGCCATTCCAGAATTTTAATGTAATGTTTATTTTTGATTTCCTCCCATGTTCGTATCAGTGAGTCCCTTAATGTATGTCTATAGAAATATGCATCAGCCTTACTTTGGGAGCTCCACATGAAGGCATGCAGAATTTTAATGTAATGTTTATTTTTGATTTCCTCCCATGTTCATATCAGTGAGTCCCTTAATGTAGTCTATAGAAATATGCATCAGCCTTACTTCGGGAGCTCCATCTGTAAGTCATGCCCTTCCAGACTTAAGATTATTTTATTCCTTAAATTTACTCATTCTCTGATCCATATTAGATTTGCTGCTTTATAATAAGTTTCCAAAGCTGGGACCCCAAAGCCACCTCTACTTCTGTTGTCCTGCAATGCATTTAATTTTATTCTTGCTCTTTTGCCTACCCATACAAATTTTATAATTATTTTGTTTAGGTCTGCTTTGTTTAATTTTTTATCCAGTTTTATGGGAATCATTTGGAGTAAGTAAAATAATTTTGGGAGAATGTTCATCTTAATGGCCACAATTTTCCTACCAAGGATAGCTGTAGTTTTCTCCATATTTCTACATCTTTATTTGTTGGACCAGTTTCATGTAATTATCATCTTTTATAGACAAGCATCTTGTTTGAAAAGACAGGTTCCATGTAAAAATCTAGTGTTCTGTGAAGTGGCCATACACACCTGTCTATGTATATTTAAGAATAGCTCTACTCTTGCTTTTCCTTGTTAATTGATTTTTTCTGAGATATAAGCAGTGTATTTTATTAGAGTATTGCATCAAAAAAAAAAAAAAAAGAATCATAGAATCACCGAAATATGATTTGAGGTTATGGAATTGAAACAGTCCCCTAAATCCAACCACAATAAAATAAAAATCATTGTAGAAGAAGAAATAAATACAAAATACTTTGCTACAGTTATTATCTTCCATCTATGTTTTCCACTTTTTTGTTTGCTTTTGTCAATATTCACACAATAAAAAGGAATTGGATGAACTTTAAAAATCGATAGTCAATCAAGGGAAGAAATCTTAAATATCTGACTGCCATTTTTACAGATTGATTTTTTTCTCCTTTTCTCCAACTAAATGCAAGAAATTTCAGCTACAGTTCATTATTTTTCCCATTAAATACATCTACAGCATGCTTTTAAGTGCATTTTTCTTAAAATAAGTTCACTGGGACTTACTCCCTAGTATATGAGTTTAGAATTCAGCCAAAGAAGAGACATTAAAAGAGTTCACTCTCTTAATTAATACCACTTTGTATATAAGGATAATTCTAGCATCATTTTTGTTGAATGGGGGCACAGTGCAGGGTATTCATAAATGGATAATTTTATGTGGCCTATGCAAGAGCCAGTTTAAGAGGCCTAATTATGGTCAATACATGTATTGAGAAATTTAGCATCACTGACATTTTCAGGGCAGTTTGACATATTTAAAAAATTCCCATCAATAGCAAACTCATCCATATGTGCATTTAAATTTTGTTAGATACACAGATGTGCAAAATGAAATTCTAAGGTCAATGTTCAACTGTAGAGGTTATTTTCCATGAAGATTTCCATCCACATTTAAATGATATTTTCAGTCCAGTGTCAAAAGGCCTTTTTTTCATTTCATCTTTTTTTAAAAGTATTTGTGTAATGGCAAAAATGTATAACCAAAATAGAACATTTGAACTATCTTGCATATGTCCAACACAAAAACAAATCCACATAAACCTTTCCTGTGCCCAAAATATGCCTGAATAAGACTTTAAAGCCATGCAGTTTGGCCTTACTGCTGATGCACTCAGCATCCAGGTCCTTTTTATTTGTATTCCTAATGTGCATAAAGGGGCTTTATGTATTTCTTAATGTTCAGTTATAGAGCTCATGCAAGTAAAAGGAGAACCTGATTGTGATTTCTATGGAGCATTATATACATTAAAATATAGTATAAAGAAGTAATGGAGTGAGCTCATTCGGGAATCATTATAAAGCAGTAGTGGTGAACCTATGGCACGCATGCCAGAGGTGGCACTCAGAGCCCTCTATGTTGGCACACATGCAGTCATCTCAGCTCAGCTCCACTCCATTTTTTCATGGTGTTTCTCGCTGTCATTTGCAGGGAAACAGAGGCTCACAAAAGAAAAAGATCTTGCCTCTTGCAGAGCTGCCATTAGATTTTTTTTTTTTGGGTGGTGGTGGTGGTAGTTTTATTTTATTATTCCAATACAGCTCATACAAAGGGTTAAAGTTTGAATCATTTACAATGAAATATACATTTTCCACACATATAGTTTACATATTTGTTGTTCCTTGTCATTTCTTTACAATAAACTTTTATCTTACATATCATATTCACATGAGTTCACAAATGTTAAGTTTCCATCTCCCCTGTCTATTTTCCGTGTGTGGGATTCTATTCTCTATCTCTTTTTCTCCCCTACCCCTTTCTTCCCTTTCTCTTTCTCCCTTCCTTACTACTTCCCTGTTACCATCTTTTTCCCTTCCTCTCTCATCTTCTCTTCTTTACTTCCCTTCCTCCTCCTCTTTCTTTCCATATCTTCTTCTCTACCCCTCGTCTTATTCTTACTTTCTACTGTGGTACTCTTCTCTCACTCCCTCTTTCCTTCCTCTCTCCTCTTTCCCCTTCTCCCTTCTCTCACATTCCTCCTTCCCCTCTCTCTTGTCTTCCTTCCTTCTCCTATTTTCTCTCCATCTCCATCCCTTTCCTCTCTTCTCTCTCTCCCTCTCTTTTTTCTCTCTTCCTCCCTCCTTCCCATTCTCTTTCTTCCTTGCCCTCTTTCTTTTCCACTAGTATGTATATGTTTGTTTACTTTCCCTTTGTTATTATTCCATGCTACATTTACTTTTATTTATCTATCTCTTCTCTCTTTTTGAAATATCTATGTACCATCTGCCTGTGTTCTTTCTTAAACCTATTTACAAATTTCCATCCTATAGCCTTCATGTACTCAATTCCACCCATAAAATCTTCATTTCTTATTACTCTATACATTTTTGTTTAAAGATGGATATTATTCCATAGTCTTATTACATGTCATTCCATCTGTCTATGATGTCATCTTAACACTATTACACAGCTTTCATTATAGTTTTGTTAATGTTTGCTTCTATTTTCTAGCCATTTATAAAATATTTCCCATATTAAATAATATTCTGATTCCTAATTGCCATCATTAATTTGTCCATTTTGGCACAGTCTAAGATTTTCTTTATTACACTTTGTTCTGTAGGTATCAATTCTTTTTTTCCAATTTTGTGCATATGTAATTCTCACTGCCATTATTACATGTATCATTACATATCTAACTCTTTTATTGTATTTTTCCAGGAGTATGCCTATTAGAAAGATTTCTGAGTTTTGATCTATTTGTTGTGCAGTCATTTTTTCCAGCCACCCTTTTATCTTTGATCCATTTTGTCTCTGGACAGGTCCACCACATATGATAGTAGGATCCCTGAATAAATTTACATTTCCAGCATGCTGGAGATATATTTGGATACATTTTTGTCAGTTTGGCTTGTGCTAAATGCCATCTATCAAATATCTTGTACAAGTTTTATTTGTATGCTGTTGCCATTGTCAATTTGTAGCTTCTGTCCCACATCTTTTGCCATTTTTCTAGTTCTATATTGTATCCAAAATTTTGGGCCCATGCCATCATAGTTGCTTTCACATTCTAATCTTCCATTTTAAAATTTAATAGGTAATTATAGATCTTCATTAGTTTATCTTCTGCCCCTAGGAGTATCTTATCAAGTTCTTGGAGCTCTTTGTAAAATACAAATGCTTCTGCATCTTTTTTGTATCTCGTTTGCATTTTCAAGTATGGCCACCAATCCAAATTGATTCCTTGATTTTTTTTAGTTCCTGGTTAGTTTTTAATTCTTCTTGTTCATTTAAAATATCCTTATATCTTACATTTTTTATCAGATTTAACACATTAGTTTGTACTAGTGCCTCCACTGTGGATAACCAGATTGAAATTTTTCTATAGTGTTTCTGTCTAATTGTTTCCCATATTATAAGCAAAGCATTTCTAATATAGTGCCTTCAAAAATATCTGTGTATTTTACTTTATCCATACCACACAAATGCATGCCACCCAACTTGCAAATCATGTCCTTCTACTGTCAATATTCTTTTATTTGTTAAGGTTATCCAATCCTTCATCCATGTAAGTGCTGCTGCCTGGTAATATAACTCCCATTGTGATAATCCAACCCCTCCTTTGCTTTTAATATCCTGTAACAATTTCAATTTAATTCTTGGTTTTTTACCTTGCCAAATAAATTTTGAAATTAGTTTATTTAAATCCTCAAAAAATCTTAAAACTTGGAATAGGAATAATAGTTTTGGTAAAATATTCATTTTTATTGCTGAGATCCTTCCAATCAATGACAATTGTAAGTTTTTCCATCATTCCAGATCTATCTTAATTCGTTGTACAGTACTATAATTTTCCTCTTTAATGTTAGTACATCTAGCTGTTAGCCATATTCCCAGGTACTTAATTTTTTTTTAAATTATCCGTATACCCATCCTTTCCATCAACTCATTTTTCTGTTTATTTGTAAGATTTTTGGTCAATATTTTGGTCTTTTCCCAGTTTATTTTTAGTCCTGCCACTGCCTCATCTTCTTCAATTGTTTTCATTAGTTTGGGTCCTCTCTCTATAGGTTCTTCTATAATGAATACAAGATTGTCTGCAAATGCTTGCACTATACACTGTTCTTTTTTCATTTCCAATCCTTTTATTTCCATGTCATCCCTAATTTTTCTAAGCAGTGTTTCTATGGTCAATATAAATAACAGGGCAGGGATAGTGAGCATCCTATTTGTTGTTTCCCGATTTATTATCACTTTTGCTGTTTGTTTGGAATATATTATCTGGATCATCTTTACAAAGTTGTCCCAAAAATCCATAATTTCCAATTGTTGTATCATGAATTGCCAACTCATATTATCAAATGCTTTCTGGGCATCTAAAAAAATCAGTGGTAATTGTCTTTCAGGGTAATGTTCCAGTACATTCAGGGTGATTCTCATATTGTTTTTCAGCTGTCGTTTGGGCAAAAAAACCATTTTGGTCAGTGTGGATAAATTCACTTAAAAATCTTTTAGTCTCTCTGCAATTATAGAAGTGAATATTTTATAGTCTACATTTTAGAGTGATATCAGTCTATAGTTTTTAATCTGTTGTGGGTCTGTGCCTTCCTTAGGTATCAATGTGATATATGCTTCTGTCCATGAAGATGGTCTTTTGGTCTTTTGGAGTACTTCATTATATACTTCTAACATTGGTGATCCTATTGTTTCTTGAAAGTTTTTATAGAGTTTTGCTGGGTTCCCTTCAGTTCCAAGTGTTTTATTATTATTATTTTTGTCTTTTAATAACTTCTGTTAATTCTGTCACTGTTATTTCTTCATTCAAAGTTTGTCTCATTGTGTCTGGGACTTTCAGTAGCACAGCCCTTTTCATGTATTATATTATTGTCTCTTCTAGTGTTGTTGTCTGGCTATAAAGATATTTAAAATACTCTCTGGTTATTTTCTTTTTGTTTTCATTATTGTGGTGCAGGGTCCCTTTCTCATCCATCAAAGTGTGTATCATCATTTTCTCTTTCTCTTCTTTCAGTTTATATGCGAGCCATCTACCTGGCTTGTCCATATTTTCAAATAAGCTTTGTTTTGTCATTTTAATTTTTGTACCATCTCATCCTGCATTGTTATATTAGTTTAGGTTTATTTAACTCAACTTTCTCCTTTATCTTGTTTTTCTGGGGTGTCTCCTGCAGTTCTATCTACATTTTTTTAATCTTTTCTTGTAGTCTTTTGCTCAGAGCAGCTATTATTGTGATGTCCCACCTCCTGCCAGCCAGCTGGTCTTTGGGTCTCTGCCCTGCATGTGTGCATGCACATGCACACACACATGCACCTTGCAGTTTAGGCACTGGGTCTCTAAAAGGTTCATCATCATTGTTATAAAATCATTGCTCTAGGGCATATTAAAAAATAGGACTAGCCTCTAGCCCAGACATGGGCAAACTACAGCCCGCAGGCCACATCTGGCCTGTTGGGCTTTTTAATCCGGCCCACCAAACTAGTTAACTAGCAGAAGAAAAGTCCCAGAAGAAAAGTTTTTCTTTTTTCTTTCTGCGGTAGAAAAAAAAAAGAGAGAGAGAGAAT